>JAPZEB010049228.1:0-10878 GCA_029783705.1 Chaetodon striatus
TGTTGTTACCATGGTTACAGATTGGGTGTATACTGTGATTACACATGTAGCGACATGTAAATGACCATCAAAAGGCATTGTTTTGTATAGACTGATTATACACACACTTCACACACACACACACACACACACACACACAAACACACACACAGTGTGAGGTAAGGCTGATATGAGCTTCTTTCTGGATGAAGATTAGCTGATTCTGATATTGTCGGTCAGCTCTGCAATGGAAGGGTTGAGATTTAGAGAGTGTTTCTCATCAACTCAGTTCGCCATTTCCCTAAAGATTAAGATTATTTTTTTAATCTGGGATTATCTTTGGTGTCACCACAGGGAGGATGCGGCAGCAAACATCAGATCAATGGATTAAAATGTTGCCTAGAAATATTATCAATTATTCCGTTAAAATAAATAATCCACAGACGCTCGAGTCAGTGCTTTTTCGTTAAATGGTGTAATCTATAACTAGATTAATAGAGATGTTAGGACAGGGATATTGTCGCAAGAAAGAAAATAGTGAAATAAAATCCACACTTTACACGTTTTACACGTAAAATCGTTTGATCATTTTGACAGAAATGTTAAGACACGCATTTGAATTTAATAACGTCTGCATAAATAAATTCGCCTATTTCTATTTTCTTCATGACTACAATGACAACAACAATAATGGTCCAAAAATAAAATAAAATAAAAACTTAATACTACGACTACTACTACTACTACTACTACTACTACTACTACTACTAATAATAATAATATAGATAAACACAGCTCTTCCAGCACCGGGGACACTTTTAGTTCATCCTTTTTAAAACACGAAATCATTATTAAACGCACCAAACTCCGAATTGAACCGTTCTCTTTTAAAACGCCAAAGAAGAGCGTGCAGAGGCTTTACTGTAAGATGCTGCAGTTAGTCACACAGTGACTCAGTTAAACAGGCCTGCCTCCTGAAGCTGCGGGTCGGACAGTCTAAACCCTCCCTGAGGACAGCTTTAAAGGAGCAGTCCGGTATGAACAAAGATCACAGCACCAGTCTGAGCGCTGCAGGTATAACTTGCAGTTTGTAAAGGCAGTAGCATCAATTTAAAGATGATTAAGGACATCGCCTGTGCAGACTTAACTCTGAACCTAAAACTCCCCCACTGTTTCAGCCTGATTTAACCTGCTTTGGTTCCGGAAACTGATACTAGAAGTAGAGGCCAGCTATACATAGGTTGTTGAGATCCCTGTTTTAAAAGGCATCCACTAGAAGTCTGTTCTTACAGCAAGCCTGCTCTGTTTGATTTACATAACGATGACAAAACAGCTGAAAGTGAAATGGGGGAAAAAAACGCGAAATAATAGAAATGAAATCATATTGTTATATTTCCGAAACATCTAGCAACTTTGTCAGAGATGATCATAATTACGACATCGAAGCTGTACAATCGGGCGATAACATAGTGGCAAAGAAACACCTGTACTGTGACTGCAGCTGGAAATGGTGATATTGAGGATCCTCCGAAGGAGCTGGCGATGCTGCATCTACTGTTCACTCCTCATCACTTTTCTTATCACACAGTGCCTCACAACGCAAATACTTCGGTGAGCACACAGTGAGAGAAAATTATATCAGAGCGACATCTAGTGGCTGATAGAGTAACGTGTATAAAATAAATCACCCACTAATACTGTATCAGAAGGAATTTGACTCCACGTCTCAGTGGCTCTACAGACAATGCTAACAACACATTTACAGGATGATACAGTGATAAACATACAGCCAAACATGACAACTAAGAACATAACGTTATAAATCAGGGGTGTCAAACATATGGTCTGTCGGCCAGAACCGTCCGCTTAAGGGTCCTATCCGGCCCACTGGAGGGCTTTCATTCGTTCATTCATTTCCCATAACCACTTATCCTGTTAGGGTTCGCTGGTGTGCTGAACATCCCAGCTGACATAGGGCGAGAGGTGGGGTACACCCTGGATAAGCAAGTTAAACAGTGAGTAGCCTGCTATGTGAAATGCTGGCTTTGGAGTCTTTTCACCTTGACCAGAATACATCTCTCTGAAAAATAAACAAGAAATACTTGTGTTAAAATGTAAAGATATTGAACACTGCAAAATATTATTAATCTGCTGCATCTTTACACCGCAAGAAAGGTAAAAAAAAACAAAAAAAAACGGTGGTGTTCAGATCATGATACAAAGATGATTCAAGATGGCTTCACCCAGGAACAAACCAGTCCTTAAATTGCATTTCAAGAACCAATTACCTGCATGAGAACAAATAGGCTGAGTTTAACAACGTGTTGGTCTGCGTTAGTTCAGCTACAGTTTAAGAACACAGTGCCCGCACTCATTTCAGATACAAATGGACCACTTTCTTACATGTATAGTGAAAAACGTATATGTATATAATGGTCAGTTGATGTAATTATTACATACATCTTCATAATGAAGAATTGCCCACACTCTGATAAAACATACAGCAAAATGGAGATAGTAAGCAAAAAGAAATAAAATCAATTAAAAGACCAATGGAACCAGAAATCATGGCATCAATTTTATCATGAAAGTGGGATTTTTTTTTGATAGGAAACTAAAACATATTAAATTATGAACTTTGGTGGAAAATGTTCATGCAATTTAAGATGATTTTGATCATGATTTAAGAGCAAATGCATTAGGAAGCCCCATCAGTCATGCACCAATATCACTTGTAGCTCTGTAGTACATGTTTCTTAGGGGTTACATCTGTAAAACAATGTGTGGATTTAAAGTATATTTGCTGTCTTGTATTTTTTTTGTTTTCTTGTGTAAAAAGTCATTATTCAGTGTACAATTTAGCTTTGGCAATAATGTAACTTGAACGTTCATGTCAATAAAGCTTATTTGAATTAAACTTTATTGAATAGTTTTGAATTGAACTGAACTGAACCTAACTGAATTGAGTTGAACTGAATGAAATTGAATTGAAATGAATTGAACTGGATCGAATTACTGTTACAGTTACCATATGATCAGCACTCAACCACTTACCAAGTACATGCTGATCGTTGTTTTAACTACTCAAGTATTTACTCAAACTACATTTGAAATGATTCTTTTTTACATTAAGATTTTTATTTTGTTAATATTATACAACCTGTAAGTAACTCTTCATTATGAAAGTTATTATGATAAGTACAACAGATCATAATGGTTTCTCAATAACCTGCATGTTCTCTTCTTAAACTGTCAACACTTCAATTTTAAATCTAAGGAAATGAGCCATTTGTATTTATAATGACATAATGTATGTGGTTCAGAGTAAACCGTCTGGGTCAGAATCCAGCTATCTGTCAATAAACCTGTAGTTGTTGTAGGTTTGGAATTAACAAGTAACAGATATGGATTAAAGCAGCTTCAGAGAACTAAGACATCCAGACTTGTTTAAAATAATCAACACTCTAATCTGGATATCTCTGTAATCCACATAAAAAAAAGTGGTCCTGAAGAGGCCCTTGGCCCTGGTGTTTGGCTATTGTGGCATACAGTGCTCTGCAGTGCCTCCCATGGGTCAAAGATGAAACAAATGATCTTTTTTGATGGCCTGATGGTCCATTGCAAGCTGCTTGAAGGCTGATCCAAACTAGATTATGATGCTCAGAGGTGTAACATCAAATTCTGGCCCCCCTGCCCCTCCTCCATTTCTCCCTCATGTGCATTTTGAATTTATGTTTTTTTTTTTTTTTTTTTTTACAAAGAGAGTTTGCCTTGTTTCCCTCTTCTTTCTTTTTTTCTTCTTTTATTTTTTAAATTCTGATTTCCTTTTCTTGGGGAAAGACATGACTGTGTATATTTGTGCTACAGCAGCATAAGCCATCACGCGCTCAGCTGAAGCTGAATCAGAGACTGTTGTTAAACCTAAATGGCCCACTTTAGATTCATTTCCTGTATCAATGTCACATGGGTTTTGCCACTGCCTCACCCCTTAAGGAGGCCAGCGGCAGCCCTGAGTCTCTTCATTCCAATGTGAAAAGTTAACGTGAGTACAAATTATGACTGCTTCTTTCACCCCATAATCACTAAATAAAAATTGCACCCATTTCCACAAGCCCCAACCCTTGTAAACATTTTGATACTGAGTTTTTTTTCCCAGACAGAAAATCAAGAGAAAAGACACTTTGTTTGAGGCATGTCTCTGTTTTAGCAACACAGTCTCACAAGATCTTGCAACAACTGATGTGATCTTACACCCAGTTGATATTTATTAAGCTAGCAGTTAAGAAACGAGTGGCAAAAATAGAAACAAACACTAAAGTTTTACTGTATATAGTGTTGTATCGTTTTGAATCTGATTTCCACACAACATTTGCTACACTTCCAAACAAGGTGAGGGTATGTGGGGGAGAGACGACCATGCCCACTTAAAACAGAAGTGCATTCCATTTCGTACCATTGCTGCAGCTTGTAATGTGGTGTCTTTTGTTATAGAAGGGGCCTCGGAGAGCTTCTACGATTTAACAGTTTTTAAAAAGCTCAGTCTTTGTACCAATTTATTCAGCCAATTTTGATTTTGTTATGATACTAACTACTTAGAAATAAAACATTGCGAACAAAACCAAACTTTTTATGCTAGGCTTTTCAAGGGCTCCCCTCCCATTGGGGCTTCGGCATATAAGTCACAGAACACAGAGAACACACTGAATGGTTTCTGTGTTAAGTCATCAGCTAACACAGGAAGTGTATCCTTTGCAGAGCCTTGTCATATTCTCATGATGTAGACAGGTGTGATGATTTTATTATATTTTGAGATAGTGTATGTGTGACTCAAAGCTAATCAATCAGAGAGACCCATTTGTTTGCATCTATTCAGTGTCATAGAGAATTGTCCCATTTCATTTATTAATTTTTGGGGGGCAGGAGGGTTTCTTGGTGACTGAGAGGTGTTTCTGGATCCCACTGGATCATCTTAAACTTTCATTTAAAGAGATTTCTATATTTATTCTTTTTTCCATCCAACTTTCAATCCAAACATACTAAGTTTATCCACAACAGTAACTTGAAAATAGTGCAGTCGAGTGACTATCAGTTCTCCCTTTGCAAAGGTCAAAGGTAAAAGCATGACAAGAAAACCAAAGAAGAAATTAATTGAGAAATTAAGGCTTACACAAGCAGAAATTTTGAATAATAAAAGCTTACAAGTGGAAAGAGAAACAAGAAGTGATGTGACTTTACTTCTTCTTTTAATTTTCCTCCTCTTCCTTAAACAAGACATTTTTCAGCTGCTTATGAACTTGTACTGTATCACAGGCACAGAACATTTGATCAGCTGGGTTGTATGAATAAAGATTGTGGGCCCTATTTTAGCAACCTGTAGTGCAAGGTCTAAAGTGCATGGCACAGGTTCATTCAGGGTGAGTTTAACTCCAGTTTTTTAGTTATACATTGCATAATAAGGGTGCAAAGTAAAGCACAAGAAGCAGAGATGTTGCAGTTATACTCTTGATAAATCATAGGTGTGTTTTGGACGTAACATAAATCCAACAAATCCAAATATTATCTCCCAGTCTCCTTAAAATTCAGTTGCACCTGCAGGTGGCACACTGCTATTTACATAACAGATTCTGCAAATTGGAGAAGTAAGCAGTTTTCTGCTGGGAGTAATGCAGTAAGAGCAGTAATGTTACTGCAGCAAATATTTTGGAACACTTAAGATGCTAAAGTAAGTTACCCTGCTCCTTGTGTGTAAATGTGCACAGTGTCTCTCTTAATGTAGAGTCAGACAGCAGCTCTGCAGCTCTATTCTGATCTTTGCTTTGTTCACATTTTACAGAATGTGAACCCAGCTGGCACTGGTGGTCAACACTGGACAGACATCAAATTTTGGTTGGAATAGAAATAGGGTTAACAATATTTTAAGTGTGTAACGATATTAGAATTTCACGTTGTGTGGATATTATGACGTTTTCCAGATGTTGGGTTTTGTTCTCCATACCTTTCAACTAAATGTCATTATTCTATGTCAAGATGGCACTGGCATGAGAAGTTTGAAAGATGTTGAATTTTGGTTGCTTATCAACACAAATGAAAACCAACTAACCAACGTCAACTGCCGCCTGTGTTCTACATCAAATTGATGTTGGCATTATACATTGTCTTAAAATTCACTTTTGGCCACTAGACTCACAACCTAAATTCAACCAAATATCAGCTTAATGATGTTGGTGGCCAGCTGGGAATTCACCCACCCACAACCCATCCATGCATCCCCATGTGTGTAACAACTAGGGTAAAGAAAGAAAGATTGCCATCATTTTGACAAGAAACCAACATTAGCTGATGGAAAAAGACAGAAAATGAAAAGTTACAAAAAAAAAAAATCATCATGTTTACCTCACAGATGGTTTGATCATTACTCTCTTTGTCAGACAACATGAGCTGGCTTTTTCATGATAAAAGTGTATGGTATCCTCTCAGCCAGTGAGGACTGCACAGACAAGGCAAGGAATCATTTATAAAGCACATTACATTGCAAGCAAACTCAGTGTGCTTCATAAATGTATACATACAAAGTGCCACAGTTACAAAAGAATACCCACAACAGAAGTCAATTATAAGACTGAAAATACAAAAAGGTGCAGTGGCCATATATCAGCAAAATCCAAACGAAATCTAAATCAGTCATAGAATCGAAGGGCCACTAATGCACCATGGGCATGTGGAGAAGCCCATTGTCCATGCAAAGCTATTCTCTTATGATTAAATTTCCAAAAACATTCAAGCAAACAAAGGAAGTAATACATCATGGCTCCAGCTGCCTCTCCAGCTCAGACCCACAGAGGGAGCAGGTTCAAAGTTTCTGACTTTCATGCTGGATACTACCGCCTTGCAGCAGTCGGTTTCTCTCACCATGACACCCATCTTTCCCTAATCATAACTAAGTAGGTTGTGTTCCCTACATTAATTCAGATATCAAAAATTTATTGATCACATGGGGCTTTTTAGAGGAAAGTCATAATCTGTTTTGTTGTGTAAATTTGGGGACTTGATTTCTGTTACTGTTTTGCAAGGCCTTGTTGCATGTGGGGTTAGAGCAACAACTTCCTCATTCGACTGAGCACTGTTGGGTGTTGTGCTGCTGAATTTTGGCCACCTCAGCTACAAATCAGTTGAAGTTCCTTCCTCTACTTCAATCCATGGCCATGTGAGTTGTTTCATGGGGAGGCTCTGTTGCAATCTGGGATGAATTGTGCTCTCCCAACATCATACACTGTGTTATAAGAGTTCCTGAAGTCAGAAGCGGAGGTGATTCTGGACCCGAGACAGTATGGAGACATCAGTGGACCGGGTCTCATACACCCAGAGTAACCCGTTGTTTGACATGTCACTCAGCAGGACTGATCTCTACAGTTTCCAGCCTGATGGTGAGTATTAAGACACAAAGTATCAAGCCTTTTAAAGCAAATAGGTTAAGTTTTTACCCTGACTTTTGAGAGATGACATAGTAACCAGACCGATAGGGTTTTAATTCTAAGAACATTCAGTTAATACAGGTTGACTTGTGAGACTTCAAATGACTATGGACACAACAAGTGACACACGTTCTCATTTGCTTCACTGTGTAGTATTTCATAGGCTGCAGCTTTTGAACCCTTTGCAGACGAGCTCTAGCACCTCAGCAGCAGTATAATAAATGACAGTAAAGTGGTTGTGATGACACAAAAGCAAGAATTTATTCAGGGGTGTAAATATAGGCAGTGTGATGGCGCTGGGGCCCAGGGGGTAAGGGGGCCCAATTACCACCTGGAAATATACCCATGTTCAAAGAACTCATGTTAAATCAAAAATGGTGAGATTTGCTATTTGTACCCTCAAAAAGGCAAACCCATCGCTTTCATGGATCTTTGTTTTTGTAAAATAAAATATACTAATAATCTCCCATTTTCTTTTGTAGTTTTTGTCATACAGATATGTAATGACGATTGCAGAGTAATATGTATGCTGATGTCGTCCAATATCATGTCTTTGTTTAATCATGTAACAGGACAAAATGATCTATAGTAGCAAGTTTAGGTGCAAAATCTCTCAAGACTGACAAGCTGGGCACATCTGGAAATGGATATAACATAAAAATGGCAGTTAGACACATTGTTGGTAAAACATAAATACGTCTAAAACTCTGCGTGTGTATCTGTTTCAAAACTAACTAGGACGCACTATGGGGCCAGTCATAATGGCACAGGGCCCATCATAACTACCTTGCCTTGGATTCATTTGTCATCACTCAAGTCTGTCTGATTCTAGAAATATTTCTTAATGTTTTTTGAACACTTTTGGGGGCTAATGGTGAACATCCACTTGTCTTATTACATTTGAATTTATAGATTTAAAGTTATCTGGCAAGCACCTTAACAACCTGGCCACCAGAACACCCCAACTTTAGAAAACTTCCAGGCCATCATACTGTCCAGACAGTCATTTAGGCTAGTTATACTGCTGAGATCATCTAAAAAATAGTGTCATCCAAATAAAAGTGGAAAGAGATATTAACATAAAGAAGTAAAAGACCCCAAAGGAAGCATAAACATAGGAAATATGAGAGAGAGAGGGAGAGAGAGAGAGAGAGAGAACAGATCCAGGCACCCTGTAGTTTGTGGTGGCAATTTATATTAGACAAAACATATTATTAACACATGTAAACAATTATATTAACATTTGCAAAGCAACTTGTCTTTCAGTTAGTTTAAACAAATCCATTTGTTTTCTGCTATAACCAGGGGTGTCTCTAGGATTTGAGGACATCAGGGTCTTAGCCCAGATATCTATAGAGGTCTCTGGGGGGATCCTCCCCCAAGATTTTTAAAAAAATAATAAGCTCTATTTTTATGCTTTTCATGCACTCTGCCATCTAATTTACCCTTAAAAAAATATTTATTTTTATTTTTATCTTTAGACATTATTGATGAATTGTGATGTTAAAAAACAATGACACCCATCTTTCCCTAATCATAACTAAGTAGGTTGTGTTCCCTACTTTAATTCAGATACCAACCATTTATTGATCACATGGGGCTTTTAAGAGGAAAGTCATAATCTGTTTTGTTGTGTAACTTTGGGAACTTGTTGAACACCTAAAGATAAGGAGCCATTCCTGTACCATTAGACCCACACTTTGATATTTTGTTCTATATTGGGGATGAACATGCTCATTTAAACAGTTCATTTTGCATGTGACTCAGTGACTGCCTCAACCTGCCCCTTTCTCTTCTATTGTAGATTGTTATGTGATCCTGCTGCTCTTAGCCCAGATATCTACAGCGGTCTCTAGGTGGATCCTCCCCCGAGATTTTTAACAAAATAATAAGCTCTATTTTTATGCTTTTCATGCACTCTGCCATCTTATTTACCCTTAAAAAAAGCTTATTTTTATTTTTATCTTCAGACATTATTGATGAATTGTGATGTTAGCTGTTTTACTTTGCAACTGTATATTATAATTTAGAGGTGCTTTTAGTATTTCCACTTTATTCCGCTTTACACTTTTACTCCTCTACACCTCAGAGGGAAAAATTGTACTTTATAATACAAAATATAATCAACTAACAAATAATAAATGAGTGCCACTTTTACTAGCTGCAACACTGAAGTGATTACCAGTGCGCTCTCTCTCTCTCTTGCATGTGATCACACAAAATCAATTTATTTTAAGATATATATACACAGCCTATTTAGTTAGGGGGCTGTTCATAAAACATACAGGGCTGAAGCCTCAGATTCCCAGGCCTAACAATGCCACTGGTTCTAACACTTAAAGTTTCTGCTTAGGATTTCCATTTTTTACCTCTGGATGTTGTCATCTAAAATGCAATTAAAATCAAACCCACTGTACAGTGACTGGGGCTCTGATTGGCCAGCTGCTTTATGTTGCCAGGGCCGTGGCCTATCAGAGCTTCTACCACTGCTCACTGGTATTTTGACCCAATACACTGTGTATATTTGGGTTTATATAACTTCAGTGTGTGGTAGTAATGGCAGCAACTTATATGTTTAAAGCAGAAAGCTCAAGAATACAAAAGTAATGATGCTGTCAAGGTAAAAACTGTCAATTTAAAGTCAAAAAGGACATTTTTATAGATACTTTACTGATATATGAAGTGAAAATGAAAGTGTTAAAATGTGTGAAAAAAGTGTGAAAGTGTGAAAATTTTAAGCATCAAACACTCAAACACTTAATTTCCTGCATTCTGATGAATTTTTATGTACTAAACTATGGTGGAATTGATGTTATGTGAAGGAAGACAAAATTCAGACTTCCAAAGTATATTGGGATATAATGCATTAAGGGTCTGAGACATTTTGTGTTGCTTTCAAACATTAATTCTCCTATAGATCAACTTTTCTTATGTCATGTTATCTCTGCTGAGTCAGCACACATGTAGGCATTATTTAGTCTTCAGACCTCTTTGTATGTGCATGTGGCACCTACTCACATCAGTGACACATATTGTAATTTGTACACCTTCGGACCCAAAAAGCAGAACATGGACAAGAGATAATGAAAAACTTCCAAAGTGTGTTTTATTGTCAAAAATGAAATGAAATCTTGGTAGGCGTGATGAAGCTGGCAGGCAGAGTGAGCTGGGCAGGCAGAAGAGAGACAAACGGGCAGACCCGTAGCTGGATGAAACCTGAGACATGGGCAAAACCAGGAGTCAGCAGGAGTGAAAAAAGCGAGAAAAGCAAAACAAACAAGAGCCTAAATTTGACCATACAATTGTACCAAGCTGGCAAACTGAACAATCTGGTGAAGACTTGACACCAATAACTTGACTGGAGTGGGCATCAACTCAAAATTGGATTCATCACTGAAGAGAACCTTAGCCCAATCATCAACAGTCC
>JAPZEB010049327.1:0-10875 GCA_029783705.1 Chaetodon striatus
AGTAGAGTGCAAGTGTGGCAAAAGTACGCAACGGTATGCAATTCCATTCCACCTCTGACGACTCAAACTGTTGTTTCATACATCATTAAATCACTTAAATATCAATACGCAGTAGTGCTAATTATTATTTTTTTGACTAATACGCTGCGTTTTTGTCTGACCTCATCATGTAGAAGCACATTACACTCGCTGAATAAATTTTAAAATACTTGACACCTCATCTCACGATAATGACAGAAGATCTCGTCATCAAGAGATCCTAATGTCGTCATTATGAGGTCATGATTATGTCATCATGTTGTCATTACTAGCTCTTATCTTGTTATTATGAGATCCTGATGTCATGATTACGAGAAAAGTTTTTTTTTTTTTTTTAATCCAGTAAATGCAACACGCTTCCGTAGATTCACAATAAATGTCAGGTGAACACTTTTAATGACGCAGCAGCATTAGCAGTTACTTACTGTAAATATCAGAAATGTAACTGGTGGAAAGATGGAAATAATCTCTAATAATTTAATTTCTGATGTCTAAAATCAGTCAAATTTTTCGATATCAAGCCTTAAAACAAATCAATATCAAGAATAAATGTTGGCATTGTACATTTCTGCAAACCACAGATAAATATTACATTTCTACATTAGTGGATATGTTAAAACTTTATGTTTCAACAACACTATGGTAAAATACCTGGTTTTGATGGTACAATCCTGGCAGGAAACACAGCATTAGACCAATAAAAAACACCCACATTTGGTCCAAAACAGTGGTCTGCTGCTTGGTAGGTGTCTCACCACACACCATTCTCCATCCCCTCCACCTCCAGATGACAAACTCAGCTCATATATTACGTCACTTTACAACTGTTGACATGAAATGTACAAATATAACGTATTCATGGTTTGCAGAAACGTACAGCACCATCATTTTCTCCTGGTGACTGGGTTGAAAAACATCACATCTCACTTGTCAAATATGCAGCAAATCTACCGCCACACACACACACACACACACACACACACCTTCATACAGCCAGTCGGCCAGTCCATTAAAGACGACTCCCTCCATCCCAGAGGAGGTGATTCTCAGAGAGTTACTCTTCACGTCTGACTGGTAGTAGATGTTGTTCTCAAAGATGTAGATCTGAAGAGGAAGAGGAGAGAATGAAGATATTGATGGCACACTCACACACTCACGATATTTATTTATGAGCTGTGTTCCTTGCAGCTGTTTTTCTCCTCAACTTTCACTTTCTGCTGCTTCCGACGTGTTTTTCTTTTTGATTTCCTTTCTGATGAGATTTTGTTTTTCATATTAAAGCTCCTGGTTTTATCTCACCACGCTGCAAAACACGTGTGTTTGCTCTCCCTCTTTCATCAGTGTTTTTTAATATTTGCATTTGCAATACAAACAGGATCAGCCCGGCACATGCTGCAGGTTCACCAATATCCTGAGTGCTCCTGAATTTATTTTTTTAGGGGGGAGTTATTTATTTTTCCTTGCTCTGTTCTGAATACCCATTAGTCACCCAGCAGCCATTTTGAGTTGGAAAACTTAACCTGCAGCAACTCAGCTCTGTCTTACTGCTGCATACCTGAAGACACGTCAAGCAAATGCTGGTGGCATCAAATTAAACATTTATCACATAAATATGCTGCATAAGCAGAATGAAAACTGCAACACTGACTTACAGGAAGAGTCTGAATGTCTGAATCTTTGCCAATTATCCAATAAGAACTTAACACAAAGGTAAGCCTCTTAAGGATGCTGCAAACCAAACATAGAAACAGAAAAATGTTTTTAAGAAAGAAAAAAAAGCACAGGAACTACAAAGCTCTCTTACTAAAGATACAGTCTTCTTAGATTATAAATGATCCCAGACTGACTTTGTTAATGTATTGAAACAGGCTGTTCTCATACACTATTCATACATTTTCCTACAAAAAGTAATGGTTATTAAATTTGACCTTCTGCACTCTATCTAAAAGAGCATTAAAGGAACACTTCACCTCCAAAATTGCATATCAATTCCTCACCCTGTGTTATGTTGAATTTGTGAAGAAAACTTTGTTTTTCTCACATGCCTCAACAGAGAACAAAGAATTACCAAATGGAGAAAATTCTTAATGAATTGAAGTGGTAGGGGTCCACGTTTAACAACAGCGAAACTATATTTTAAAACATCTGTTTACCAAACCTGATCCACCAACATGTAATATATGGACAGAGAGGACATAGGAAATCTACTAGACGGAACATATAACATACTCTTTGAGACTTCAAAAATATATATTAATGGCTGTGTTAATAAAAAAAGTGATCTAATTTCTTCAACACAATCTGAAACTCATCCTCTCCCCTTATGCATACACTTACACTCATATCAATTTTCCTGACTCTTACCAGCCATCCACCACATCTTTTTCTAATTTGTTCCCCTGTTCTTCAAGTTGACATGGGTATTTTTTTTTTTTTTATTGTTTCTTTGTTCTTTATTTTTTTTTAAATATTTTTTTCATTATTTTACATTTCCGTTTTTTATTGAATTGTGTATAAACTATGTAAGTATAGCGGCAAAAATATGAAAAGTGTAGGCAAAATTGTCACTATGTTTGTATATGTTACTGAAACTGTAACATAAACTATGTTAAAAAAAAATCTACGTTAAAAAAAACTCTCTCAACTCGCGCAGTATAATTCTCGTCTCATTCATCCAGACTTAGCCCTTTCTGACCAGGATCTGAACTAACAGTGAAGCTTATCTATCAGTTTCTCCAGGATTTTGCAGGCTTTTATTTGTGGCATTGTTGTCACCTAAAATGTCTGATTTCATGGCAACTTTTCTAAAAGAAAATTGCAATGCATGTTAAAATGGTTTTTAGGCATGACTTGCAATGAAACTGTGGGAGCAAGCAAAAAATGCAAAGAATACAACTTGTTCCAGTGAGAATAAAACTGCATTGATTTGATTTTGTGATATATACTACACCAGAGGTCAGGAGTTTTGTTAATCAGTGTGAAGTACTGAGAATACTGAGGCATGCATGAAAAAGTTTAATTCACAAATCCAATGTAACATGGGGTGAGTCATCAACAAAGAAATGGTAATTTGAGGGCGAAGTATTCCTTTAAAGATCAGTGAGCAATGACAGAATAAGTTCTTCTTTTTCCAGGAACCTTTTTCTTCTGCATTTGATCCTCTCTAGGAAATTATCAGGAAAAGTCTAACTTTACTGACTCAGCTAACAAGTCTGCTGCAGAGGTCCTCACTCATGTGTATAATAGGCACCCTGAGTGTAATGTAATGTAAAAAGTGTCACAGCGTGAATTAGGCCAGACGCAGAGCACACTGAAAAAACAGACAGACGCAGCACAGTGTGGCTGTAAACAGTGTCTATACTGTGAAAACTATAAGAAGGAGAAGAAATCTCTGCGGAGAGACGAGGCAGCATGAATTTATAAAACGACAGTGAGAGGGGAAGAAGGAGAAGTGATTGAAAGAATGGATCGCATTAACAAACACTCACCAGCTGTTGTCCTTGTCTTCCCCAAGCTGCATGCTGGAGCACTGCGTTGTGAACCTCCGGAGGGTTGAGCTCCTTTACCTCTCTGATGCAAAAACACACATATATATACAGTATATATTATACATAACAACCACCATCTGTTTCTGAATGCCACCGTGAGCGTGCATCAGGCGCTGAAATGCCTTGCTTACCTGGTGTAGATGTTGTAAACAATGTAGGACGCTGTGTATGAATATCTGTACATCTGCAACGAGAGTTAAGCTCATCAGGTAATGCAAACATCGATCCATTCCTGATGCCTCATGGCAACGTCAGGCTTTAAAAGGGTTTATCTTAACTCATGGAAACAACAAAATTATACACTTATAACTTAAAATATCCACATGAGTAAACAAATCACTGGAGCAGATAATAACAAACAAAAAGCAGAGAGATGACAAAGAAATGACAAGAACATAGAACAAAAACTGTGTTTTTGCATCCCTTAATCAAAAAACAATGCTCTGTATTCAGTTAATATTTAAAGGCAGTGCATAATCATTATAAAAAAGCATTAAATGTACGTACAGTGGCAAAAGTTTGAGCATTTCTTTTACTGTGAATAGTTAAGTGAGTAGAAGATGAACTGATCTCCAAAAGACATGACGTTAAATTTTGTTTTGTTCAAATTTAGAGTGAAAAAACAATGCAAAAGTCTAGGCATCCCAAGACATTTGAGCTCTCAGACATTTTTAACCAGGGTCTAAGACCTTAATTAGGTCCTTAGAGCTGTGGCTTGTTCACAATCTTTAGGAAAGGCCAGGGGATGCAAATACTCCTGAAACCTTGTCCCAACAATCAGCAGCCATGGGCTCCTCTAAACAGCTGCCTAGCACTCTGAAAACTAAAATAACTGATGCCCACAAAGCAGGAGAAGACTATAAGAAGATAGCAAAGTGTTTTCAGGGAGCGGTTTCCTCAGTTCGTCATGTCATAAAGAAATGGCAGTTAACAGGAAGTGTGGAAGTCAAGTTGAAAACTCTCTGAGAGAGCTGCTCGTAGGATTGTTAGAAAGGCAAATCAAAACCCCTGTTTGACTGCAAAAGACCTGCAGAAAGAGTTATCAGACTCTGGAGTGGTGGTGCACTGTTCTACTGTGCAGACGCACCTGGACAAATATGACCTTCATGGAAGAGTCATCAGAAGAAAACCTTTCCTGTGTCCTCACCACAACATCCAGCATCAGAAGTTTGCAAAGGAACATCCGAACGAGCCTGATGCTTTTTGGAAACAAGTCCTGTGGACTGATGAAGTTAAAACAGAACTTTTTGAACTCAATGAGCAAAGGTATGTTTGGAGAAAAAAACTGTGAAACATGGGGGTGGATGGATGATGCTTTAGGCTTGTGTTGCAGCCAGTGGCACGGGGAACATTTCACAGGTAGAGGGAAGAATGGATTCAATTAAATTCCCGCAAATTCTGGAAGCAAACATCACAATCTGTAAAAAAGCTGAAGATGAAGAGAGGATGGCCTCTACAACAGGACAATGATCCTAAACACACCTCCAAATCCACAATGGACGACCTCAAGAGGAGCCAGCTGAAGGTTTGGCCACGCCCCTCACAGTCCCCTGACCTGAACATCATTAAACATCTGTGGATAGAGCTCAAAGAGCAGAGCATGAAGACGGCCCAAGAAGAAATCCTCCAAACAAGAACTGAAAGACTCTGAGCTGGATACAAAAAGAGTTTAGAAGCAGGGGGCGCTACTGAGCACTGACCATGCAGGGTGCTCAAACTTGTGCTTCAGGCCCTTTTCCTGTGATCCTCCTCATGCCAGTTCAGACCTGCTTCATTCCATGAAGCTGCAGCTTTTGTTCCAGTTTGTGCCTGAAGGCTCTTTTCCCCTCCTCAGTCTTAACCTTTAGTTCTCTTTGTCGTGCCTTCACTTTTTTCCCAGTCGCCCTCCCTGAGAGCTTATTTCTTATGGTTTCACAGGGCTTTCAAGTTGCTGGTTGCCCAAGGTTTATCGTCAGGGAACCACCAGATTTCTCTGCTGGGAATTTTATTATCAGCACAGAAACACAAACATGTCTCATAGTTTTCAGTTGTTGCTGTTGTTTTCTTTTTATTTATTTGGCATTGAACCTTTTTCTTGTCACTAAATATGTTATTTTTAATTTCTGTTAGTGTGTTTTTATGTCTACTCAGACTACACCAATATATCATGCGACCTGTATCACATGATCCTCAAATGGGCGCTTCAATAGCACATCTGTGATGCATTTTACACCCCGATGAAGACTATCCAGTCGAAACGCGTTCAGATGCATTTTTGGACCGTCTGCCTGTACCATGGACTTTTACACTGAGCGAGCTGATCGGTCGTTTTCTATCTTTAAGTAACTCTTTGCCCCGTCCTCGAAGAGCCCCTCATTTTTAACAACTAGCCTACACAGAGCCTTAACCCAGTGCAGCACTCACTGATTTTCTTCAGTAACCAGTGACACAGCATAAGAACATCAATATCCAGGAAACATCCCAGTCTGCTGACAGAGATTCCTTCACTTCCTGGGACCAGCATTTCACAGTTTTGGTGGTGACAGGAAATCTTTAAACAACTGTCTGTAATTGTTCTGTTATCGTTTCTATTTTAACTTCTAGTCTTTGCATGTATACGCTCGTAATTTATTCATTTTTCTTCTCTGTTTATCTAAACTTGTTTCTGTCGTCATGCTGCTTCAACACCTGAATTTCTGCTCTGAGGAGGGCTTATCTTATTTTGAAAACCAGATGTGTCCACATGTGTATCTTTGCACCAACTTCACAGAGTCTGAGGCAGTTTGATGGATTGTACTTCATGTGGTGCTTCACATGCTGCAGCACTCGTCTTAGGGAGGCTCAGTGACAGCATGAACTAACCCTCCCTGTCAGCTCGCTCTGGACGTCTCACTGCATCTACCTCGAGGTACGTTTCTCTTTTCTGACTGAAATATTGAACATGTGGAGTTGTGTTAATGTGCTGAGGAGCAGACTGATGAGAAGACACTGATTATTAAGCACAAAGACAAACGTGTTGACACAGTCCAGACCTGCTGCTCAGTTGCAGTTATTTGGGTGCAGCTGCTGTTTGGATTCAACAGTAGTAAATCACCGTCTGTGCTGGAATGTAGTTTATACACTCATACAAGTATCATGTAACTTTACTTAAGTCTTGAGTCCGTCCACAGGCGAGTGTGAACACATGAGGCAGCATGAGCAGAAAAACTGACATAACAACAAATGGAAACCTGATGCCAGACGCTCAGACCCACAGGAAGGATTTTACTTCAATGTAAACATTTAATCTAAAACAGATGTATGCCTACACACTCACACACTCACACACACACACACACACACACACACATTTCCTTAGGTCCTTTTTAGCAGATTTACCCTCACCACCACTACTTATGTAATCCTTATTCTAACCTCAACTCATTTACCTTTACCACCCAAAAATCAGCATTTCCCACTTTGGGAGACACCGTCTGTCCCCAGTGAACTGTGGCTGGTTGCACAAAACACCTTAAAATTTTCCCCTAAAGTCCTGAAAGTAAAATTGGTTGCACAAAACACCTTTAAGTCATCTCCTTGGGTGTGTTGCGCAACCAATTTTATTTTGAGGAAACCTTAGCTAGGCATTTAAGGTTGTTCACTTAAGTATTCCTTATGTTTACCTAAGTATTTATGGTTTTCTTGCTGTCTTGGTCTGATACTTAAGAAATCCCTCAACTGCTGCAAAAAAAGACCTGAACAACCAAAGCAAGGTAAAAAAAAAACTGAAGGTACCTCTGACTCTATCTTAACTGCAACGTGACGAGATTATGGCGATGAGTGGAAAAACACTAACACACCCGAGAAGAGTGTTCTACGACCAGGAGAACCCGGTGGATGCGCTTTTGATTTGAATAAGGTTTCATTGTTTTTTAAATTTCTCCCTACAGTGGTTTTCTGGTATTTGGGAATTAGATTCCCTTTGTAGTTTATGCTTTCTATGATTGTACTCCTCAAAAAGTTTATTATTTTCCTTCTCTGACCAGTATGGTTTTCTTGTCTTCTTTTCTTCTGCTATTTTCAGTATCGAACTAACGGCCAACTTTGTGAGACGATAGCAGGCGTCACAAGCATGAGTCCAAACAAACAATTTCCATGAAAACTTTTACAGCTGTAAAATCTCTTTCAACGCAGTTAATGAGTTAACATTTTTCCTTGGCTAAGAAACCTTTTAAGGGATTCTGTGCGACTGTGTAATGTTGTGTTCACACCAATTGCGATGTGAATTTTCCAGAGTTTCAACACTTAAATATTTTTGTGTTGACTCGCTTCATATGTGCGCATAACTTGCGTCATACCCACGTGAAATAACTGAATCGATAGATGAATGTCCGCTGGTACATCCTCAGCGTTATACATCATCGGAGGATCTCAACTGGCTGGTCGCTGAAGTTCAGATCTTTCAACTCTCGTGATAAAGCATATGACGCAAAATTGAGCGACTCGCTTCATTCGCGCCAGTTAATTGATGTATTCCATGTCACTTGTGTCATTCGCGTCACATCCAGACTTCGACATCACACCGGCATGCCAAGTGCCTTCATGTGCTGTAGATCCTCGGGAGGTCGTTTCATTGACGTTAAGTCTCGTTTTGTTACTTTCTCGTTCATTACTTGCAAACAGATTCTTTCTTCACTCTGCTTTTAAGCGTGTTCATGCACAACACTGACATTACTAATGTTTTTTGTCCTCTCTTGATCTCAGCACAGTGACACAACTCAGCAGAACCGACAACCAGCCAGACACAGGCAGAGAAAGCCTTTTTCTGATGATGCTGGACATGGATCGCATGTTGATGGTGCTCTTGACATTGCTCTGGAGCTCAGGTAGGACTCAGGCAGGACCTGAAATGTGGCAGCATTCTTCCTCTCTACGGTCTGCACATGAATGATGATTTGTCCTCTGTGTTGGACAGAGTTCATAAACTCAGTTCAGTGTGATGCAGTGTTGCTACACCTATTCCTGCAGGCTTCTCCTTGATCTACTGCAACTCAGATTGTACCTCATTCACAGCCAACAGGACTTCAGCTCGCAGCTTGATTGCAGTCTGTCCAGAGCTTTGTTCTTTTCATTATTTTGCTGTAATTTTCTCACTCAGGTCTCCGGACAGAAGAAATCCACAACCACAATGGTATGTATATAAATGTATAAATGTATAAATATATGTATTATGTCACCCAGTCCTTTTCCCCATGCCTGTTTAATTATGTTTTTGGAGGGAGAGTTCAGGCTAGTTACTTTAGCAGTACATTGCTGAACAGGAAGTCATAAATGTAGGTCTTCTGAGGTGTGAGCTTGGATGTGTGAGCTTTGTGGTCCCGAATGAAATTCAAACTCTGGTCTTCACCACACAGGTTTGTGGAAGTGTTTTGTGCCTTTGTGAAGTTAGATTCCTGTAGAGCTCAGACAAAAAGTTGTTGATGGTCAGAAGGCAGAAAGAAGGTTACAAAACAATTTCTAAAGAGTCACCAATCCACTGTCAAGCACATAGTGTACATGTGGAGGAAATTCAACAACACTGTTACCCTCCCCAGTACCGGTAGTCCAACACAAAGCACTCAAAAAAGCAAAGTTTGGATTACTCCAGGAAGTCACACAGAACCACAAGGCAACATCTACGGATCTACAGGCCTTTCTTGCACTGGCTAATGCCAATGTTCACAAGTCCATCTTCAGACAAACACTTTCACCTGGGAGTCCAGTGTTCACTTCCCGTGTGAATGCAAAGCCAAATCTTGATGTTTGTTTTAAACCTATGCCTGTGCTTCTGTTGACGTGCTCGTGTTGGTTGTGGTACCCCTGAATGTCAACAGCAGATGCAGGAAGATACCTAGTGCGTAATGTGTAGACGAGAAAGACCCAGTGACACATAGGCAATAAGTGACGACTTCGGATGAGAATGTTTTGGTATGGGAGGATAGTAAGGAAGAGGCCTTTACAATGACTGGTTGGCTCATAGCTCGTATTCCTGCACTACCCCCTACAAGACTTCCCATGGCACATGGTCATAAGCCTTCACCAAGTCCACAAAGCACATGTGGACTGGAGGGGCAGGAAATCTGATGCTTCATCCCAGGAACCTCATCCCAACTAGTGGTGGCAGTATCAAGGTTTGGGGCTGCTTTGCTGCCTCTGGACCAGGGCGACTAGCAATCATTGACAGAACTATGAATTCTGGATTGTACCAACAAATTGTACAGGACAATGTCAGTGTATCAGTTAGTAAACTGGAGCTCAACAAAAAGTGGGTCAAAACAATGACCTTAAACTCACGCGTCAGTCTACCAAAGAATGGTTAAAGCAGAAAACACAGTCCTGGATCCAATAGAAATAATGTGAAAAGACCTGGAGAGAGCAGTACATGTAACCATGCCCACCAGAATCACTGAGTTGAAGCAGATTTTTAAGAAGTAATAGGTCAAAATTCCTCCAAAGCGATGGTGCAACTGATCAATGGTAAGAGAAAATACTTGGAAGAAGCTGCTGCTGCTGCTGCTTAGGAGGGGCACACAAGGTACTGGAAGCAAAGGTTCACACACTGGGTCCTGGAACATTTGTGGAACACACAAATATTCTAGCAGCACTCAACATTTTTGTTTTTTCTTTTCTAACTAATGACTCTTCTGTTTCCGTTCAGAATTTGTCAGGTTGGTGGGAGGATCCAGTCGCTGTACTGGAACACTGGAGATGAAACATGTGGATGCCTGGAGATCAGTGTACGGCCGTCATTGGAGCCTGAGGGAAGCATCTGTATTCTGCAAAACGCTGGACTGTGGCTCTGCTGTTTCTTTACAACAGAGAGAGGAGTCCTCAGCCAGACCGGTGTGGACGATGACATCTGGCTGTCTTCACTCTAGATATGGTCTAAGGCGCTGTGCGATGTCAGGTTCCACTTCCTACACCTTGGAGGTTTCCTGTTCAGGTAAATCCACCAGTGAGATCATCTCTGACTGAAGTGTTTCTTGTGTGTTCCTCTAAAACAATTTGCACAAAAGACAGTTGTTAACCTTGTAGGCTGTTTTGTTCTGTAGGCCATGTGGCCTCCATTTTGAAGTCATATTTGGGAAATAGTAAATTTAACCGTTAACAGCCAGAGGCATTATGTTTTCAGTTTGTCAGTCCATGTATACGAATGTATGTCTATCTATCTGCGTCTGAAAGCTGCTCTTGATTGGTCAGAATCTCCATGTGGCAAAAATCCAGGAAGTAAAGCAAAGGTTGAAGAAGAGTACACTGTCAAGATAAATGTGACACTTTCTAATGTCACAAT
>JAPZEB010049411.1:0-10871 GCA_029783705.1 Chaetodon striatus
ACCCACACTGACACAGGGAGAACATGCAAACAGCAAACAATTACTGCAGGTGTAATGAACGCTACGTAACATTTTTAGCAGGAGCATTAACAGGGGAAATACCACTGACCCCAGGCCAGCCCCGTTGTGTTTATTTTTACATTTCCCTCGTGGTGTTTTAAATGTTACATATTCCATCTATGCAATGGAGAGATTTATTCACTGGAAATCCAGGCAGGGAAGACAGATGGGGCGGCGGCAACAACACCCAGGATGATTTCATTTTCTGGTGCTGAAATAAGAGAACCGCTGCGAAATCCTCTTATTTGAATTCCAGAGTAAACAACACATTGTTTACAAAAAAAAGTAATTTCTTGGAAGTCTCCATCTCAGCATCATATCTGTTGTGTTGATGATGATTTCTGTTCAGCTTTGTGAGCCTGGCTTGTGTTTGTTTACAAGGTCAGTCTGACGAGCAGCATGTGATTTGTAGAATTCAACACAATGTGGCCACGAGACACTCAGTTCACACAAAAGTACTCTCAGTGGTGGAAACTAAGGAAGTACATTTACTCAAGTACTGCACAAATTCAAGGTACTTGTACTTTTGCTGGAGTATTTTCATTTTCTTTTGCTTTATACTTCTACTCCACTTCATTCCAGAGACAAACATACTTTCTACTTCACCACATTCATTTGACGACTGTCATTTTAGATTTATTTTATTTATAAGGGTGACACATTAATTTACATTTCTGTAAATGTGCCAGTGTTAGCCAGCTGGCTAATTCTAAACTGCAGTCCTTTGGCGAGATGTTTTGAAACCAACAAAAGGATAAAAAATCACAGGAGAACACTCAAGACAAAGACGGTGTTTAATACAGCAATTAGAAATTGACAAGACAGAACAGAGGCCATGCAAAGCAACAGGCAACAGCAGAGCACCAGCACAATACAATAACACAACCACAAACAGCACGTTAGCACAGACAGACAACAAGCAACATTTGCCATTCTGCAAAATGAGTACTTTTATTTATCTATTTATTTACATTAAAGGTTGTGTCTGTGACATTCAGAGCTTTAATATAGTAGAAAACCAGCTGCTATCTAAAGACATAGTGAAGTAATGATGTCACACTACCTGTGTGTGTGTGTTGTAATGCATGCTTCTCATCGCCACCACGTCTCACTGCGCTCATACTGCAGTTACAACCGATACCAGGACAACAGCAGCATGGGAATGTAGCGCTCACCTGTCAGTTCCCCTCCTCCCGGTTATCATTGTTAGCTCTGTTAGCACTGTTAGCTGCTAGCCACCAACTCAGCCACCTCCATGTAAAGAACCGTGCCCACACAACTCATAACCTCTGAACTTTGTATTGACTCAACTATATATTGATGCAAGTACTGTTTGTAGTTTTACCTAATAACATTTTTAATGCAGGACTTTTTATATTATGGTATGTCTTTCTTGACAGATATGAGTACTTCTTCATAGATTAGCATGATTTGTTGTCTCACTTGTTGAGACTCTGAAGAAAGACACACACAAAAAGAAAAACACAAACTTTTCCTTCCTCAAAGTCAAAAACAGTTCGACCACTAATGACAGTGAAGTAATACTAGCTGGTTGCCAGATGATTGGAATCTGGCAGAGTGAAAAAAACAGTTTGTTCTAGTAGCGTTTCCCTTCAGACGGATTGGCAGCCAGTCAGTTCAGCCTGTGTGTAACCAGATATGTTGTGGCTTTCCTGGTGTTCAGACCAGGCTCACATCCATCTATCGCTGAACACAGAGCCTCAGCTCGGGCCCAGAATCACCATCATGGATCAGATCGCACCAAAATAAACACAGCGTCTTCCCCGATGCTCACATTTATCCACGAAACTGTGGTCCCTCCTGGTGTTTTGTGTCAAAACAAGTGATTCTAGGTGATCAATATGGAAGCTCTGAAATGCTTTCTGCATTGAATTAGTGGCAGGCGGGATGTGCAGCGTATTGACTGAAGAGGACATTTGTTTAATGTAGCAGAGACGAGAGGGACAGGCGTTTATTGGCTCTTTTGCACGAGATAATTGGAGTCAGTCTTTCCACCTCTCATCCAGATACCTAAGCACCTTGTGCACGTCAATAAAAGGAGGCTGCGGGGTCGGCTACAGAGGGAAGTCGGCTGCAGTTTAATCATACTCGGGCTAATGGCTAATGCAGCCTCAGACGCTGTGGAAAAATTCATCTGGCTGCACAGTGCATGCCACAGCCTCTGGAGGCTCAAATAAAGTCTGAAGACAATTACAACTTCGCCTTGATTTACTATTTTGCTTCAACTCTTGTTCTGTCATTCTATTTTCGGAGCAGTTTCGGAACAGTGTGTTCAAGAATGACTTTGGTGCATGTGGCTTTTTATAGGAAACCGATTATTTTTCAGTCATAGTGCAGAACTGGAGGCCCATCAGGAAAATATAGGACATATTTGCCTCTTTGCCCGACACCATGTCGGCAACGCCTTTTTGTTTGTTTGCTCCCTCTGGTTACCGCTGAGACTCGAGTTGTTGCAAGGTCATACAGTCTTTAAGTCATGTAGGTGTACATGATTGGGTTGTAGTATTCTGCAGCGATGCGAAGATTGTGAAGATTTACTTTGTATTTACTGGTCTATCTACGTCCCAGCCCTCACCTATGGTCATGAGCTCTGGGTGGTGGGTAGGTGGGATGAGATTGCAGATACAAGTGGCCGAAATGAGTTTCCTCCGTGGGGTGTCTGGGCTCAGCCTTAGAGATGGGATAAGGAGCTCGGACATCTGGAGGGAGCTCGGAGTAAAGCCGCTGCTCCTTTGTGTCGAAACGGGTCAGTTGAGGTGGTTCAGGCGTCTGATCAGGATGCCTCCTGGGCGCCTCCCATATGAGGTGTTTCGGGAAAGTCCCACTGGAAGGAGGCCCCGGGGCAGACCCAGAACACGCTGGAGGGATTACATATCTCATCTGGCCTGGGAACACCTCGGGGTCCACCAGGAGGAGCTGGAAAGCTGGAGAGGGATGTCTGGTGTGCTTTGCTCAGCCTGCTGCCCCCGCGACCCGGCCCAGATAAGCGGATGAAAATGGATGGATGGGTGGTTAGTACATAGTTTAATCATAGAAATACAGCACGTGTTGTACAATCAGTGAGTACAGACCATCGATAGCACTATTCTAGCCAGTTTTCAGAGTTCCATGCAGCAATGATATTGCAAAAGTAGTGAGTCTTAATCCCATATTTGTGCAGATCAATCATCACTCCATGCTGCATTAGGGGACTTTCCCAAACTCACTATCCTCTCGCCACTGTAACTTTTCTTTCCTTCAGTGGTCATTGGTGTAGAAGCACAGGGTGGATGGTTTATTGTTTTAACGACCTGTATACAGAATACAAGAATAAAAAAAATAGAAAAAAATAGAATACTGTAGGACAATATGTGAGGGAAAAGATTGCCAGTTTATATTTACTTCAGTTACTAACCTTCCAGCATACAACATAATCTGTTACATAAAAAAGAAAAATCAATACCACACACACACAAACACAGTCATACATGCCTTTACACACACCCTGAGTGAAGGCCCACTTCCAGTTTGACAATCTCAAAGTGGAAGTGGGAGAGAATCTCAAAGTGGGAGTATTTCACACACAAAAAAAATATTACATCCATACACACCTGTATGTATACAGTCTAGATAGCTATTCCCTGTGTCTGCCTCTGTATTTTCCTCTTGCTCTCATTTTGCTTCTGGTTTTCAGGCTGATCTACGTGTATGTCAGATATATCCAGGGGTTTTTGTTTTTTCTTTGGGTTTTGATAGCTGGCAAATGAATGTTTAGGGCTGTTCAGGTACTCATCCAAATCTGGATCTGAATCTGGATGGACCTCCCAAAGAATACCATGTAGCACCCAATAATGTAATAAACACTAAAATGCAATATCACCTGAAAATGTAATGCAATTTGTACCTAAGCATAGAACTGCCACGCCAGAAGAAAGCACACAAACAAAACTGATCAGTATCAGGTAATAACATATAAAGTTTCTTGTTTTAAAAGGAGGTTTCTTCATGTTTTTACAAGATATTTTCATGTTATAACAAGAAACTTTTCTTGAAAAAAAAAAAAAAGAGAGAGAGAGACTTGTCTTTTTTTTTCAATGTTTTTTTTTTGGGCCTTGATGGGCGGTGCACAGTGTGGTCTGTGGGCTGGAATATTTACCAATATTATTAAATGATTGTAACTGCTTAAGTGAAGTAAAGTTTACACTACCACACATAAAAGAACACATGTGATAAGTTAGTGTTCTGGAAAATAATGTTTTCATTTGAACCCAAACCATGATCTTATTCATAAAACTTGGGGACTATCTGGCTGAAAGCCATGAAGGCAAAATTCTCCAAACAGCCATACAAAAACAAGATAATTTCACAAAAATTAACAATTCAGTTCAAGAGACAAAACAACTGTTTTTTGATGGTCACTCATTATTAACTTAATCCCCTATTACATTACATAAATTATCTTAGTGGCAAGTTGAGTTTTCAACACAGCTGAATTTCAGCGTGCATGCACTGTGTTTTGAATGGGAGAGGTTAATGTTGTTGTGGTGATGCAAGAAGTTAGCAAAGTGAGATGCCTGGTCAGACAGGTAATGTTATGTCATGTTTTATCTCATAATGACATTGTTTACATTTAGCATGTGCTTTGTCTGTTGACCTGTATTTTCTCCAAATTCAAGAATATTTCCACTCTGCTGATTTATTCTTCAGTAAATAATGTTAACCTCATCGTCTCATCGTCTCATTATCTGCCTGCTGCTGTTTGATGGTGAAACAGAATTTTAAAATAAAGGCATAACCTAAAGAAGATGATATGGATCGATGTTTTCCCTTTGCATCTATCATATTGGGTTGTTGATCATTGCATCGATGTATCAGTCAGATTGATGGATCATTATACCTCGGGCAAATTCAGAAGTTTAAGGATGAATGAATGACTTCATTTCGAATTAAAAAAAAAAAAAAAAAAACATACAAAAAAGACAAACAAGACAGAGATAACAGTGTCCAAAAAAGAGTAGGTAGAAGTAAAACATGTGTCCCTACAAATTTCTTACATTTATCCTTTTAATTCATATATTATTTCAACAAATTCCCAAATTCATTTTCAACTACCCCAGTCTATTCACCACCCAGTTAAATAAATAAGTAATAAACCCAGTTTATTTACAGTCCAAGTACAATCCAATCTTACAAAAGTGTGATGGTCACACACGCACAAAGTATCAATATAATTTGGCATTTTGTTGCAAGACTAAATTATAAATGTCATATCAATTCCGTTCCAATCAGCAGATGTTTTCCACAGCGTGGACACAGAGTTCACTTGGATTTATTATGTAGTTTTTGACAACCTCCTCCCTCCTATATGATTAGGATTGTGAAACTACAAAGCTGATAACTGGGCTTTTTTACTCTAAAAATGTTATAAAACACTTATTTCTCATTACCCCTTTCTTCTTTTTTTTTTACTTCTTTTTATTTTCTTTTAACAGTTAGTCATAAAGCACACAAGCATGTTACATGTTACAAGGCCATCAGTGTCTTCTAAAAACAGTCCGTGAGTTTTGGCATCTCCTCAATGCTCATACATTGTTTCAATAAGTAGTGAAGAGTCCTTTTCAGAGGAAGAAAAAGATTTTTACAACCACACTTTATTAAACTTTGCAGGGGCAATATTTACTGTCAAAATGATGCTTGTTTTTTACATAAATACAGACTTATCTATATTATAAAAGCACCACACACACATGCACACATTCATACATACCACCATACATAAATAAATTTATAAATCATTTAGTTTTTCAATATGTCAGTAAAAAATAACTCATTGTTTAAAACAGCACACAGAATGTTTTTATGGCAACAGATGTCTGAGAAGCTTCCGAGGTCTTTCATGAGTCTGTAGAAGGAAAACTCTGGTCCGAGCCTGCAGCGGAGGTTACAGGCCGCATCAACACTTGGCTGACCTTCTACTTCGTTTCTCCTGGAAATGTAGATTGCCATTTTTGCTTCCCCAACAATGAAATTTAAAAGCGGGTTGGATTGAGGAAAGGCAACATGGTTGGGCGTCGTCACGTTGTCACTTAAGTTACGTTACTCGGGCTGTCTCCCGAGTGTTCTTGTGCATCTCAGACCGCTCCGGTGAAGCTCATCACAAATTGGGCATTTATCTAGTTTTTAGCCTTATTTTCTGACACACTCTCTTGGCTCTGGTCGTTTTTATCTACATCTTTAAATCGGTGTTTGGATTTTAGTCATCGGACGAGGATTTTAAGTGATCTTAATGAACTGTTTTCTGTACTGTTTGTACCGGTGGCTAAGCTAATCAGCCTGCTCCGCTAAGCCGAAAAGGCTACATCCATGGCTGCCTCTCTTGCGGCTCCACTTACCTCTCCACATGGGTGTGATGGCTGTCTCCAAAAATCCCGGTCCATTGCTGATCTTGAACGCCGTATCTCCGACCTATACTGGATCCGAAATGAGTTGAAACTACTGGACTCTGTAATCCAACTGGGCGCAGGTTCGCCTGCCAACTCAACCGAGTTGGACCTCACCATCCCGACTACTGACGTCGAGCCACCGGCCTCGGCGAGTGCTACTTCGGCCTCCGTCTCCCAGCCTGCCCCCGGTCCCGGAGGAGCTCCTGCTTCATCCGGGCTGGCTGTCTCGGCCCTGTCGCCACATCTCCAACCCGAGGACTGCTGGCTGTTGCTGGGTGCAAAGCCTAAGCTCGTGCCTGCTGCCGCAGTGGTTTCTACTCCAAACCCGAAGCACAAAGCACTGAGCTCCACTCCACTGCATGAGTCCTGGTACGTGGCATCTGGCAGGAAGGCTTGTAAATCCAGCCGGCAATCCCCCTGTGAACTCAATCTGTCCAACCGGTATGATGCCCTGAGTCTGGAAGACTTTCCGCCGCTGACCAGAGAGTCGGACCCGACGGCTGTTCCTAAGCGGGCTCACCCAGCTGGTGCTTCCTCTTCGGCGGCTCTGGCTGGCGGCCCATTCCCGACTGCCCCGGCCAGCTCTCCCCTCACTACAGCTCCAGCTGGTGCCTCTACCCTCGCGGCTTCAGCGGTCGTCTCCATCCCTGCAACCTCTGAGTGCCCTGAGCCGGGGCGCAGTGCATCCCGCCCCGCTGGCTCGTCGACGCGGCGTAGGCTGCTCAGGGACGCGGTGCGATGCCGCTCGCTGGGATCCTCTTCTCGCCGTGCAGCCTCCAAGCCGCAACATCCAGAGAGCACCCGGTCCCCATCTCATCGAAATGAGGCACAACCGGCTCCCCCTCGTCCCCTCTTCCCTCCCACTACATTATTTGTGGGGGACTCCATCATCAGAAATGTCCGCTACTTCAACACAGTCACTCGCTGCTTTCCCGGTGCTACTGTATCCGTCATCCTAAATAAACTCCCGGAGCTTTTGCACTCACTGCCCTCCACAGTCACCAGGATTATTGTTCATGTTGGTTGTAATGACACCGCCCGTAAGCAGTCTGTGTTGACGACTGCTGATTTTAGAGACCTTTTTAGCTTTCTGCGCACCACAGGATTAGCGGTGTTCGTATCGGGCCCAATCCCAACACTGGCTCGTGGAGTTGAACGGTTCAGCCGACTTCTCAGCCTCCATACCTGGCTGCTTTCTGCCTGCAGAGACTATGGTCTGGGTTTCATTGACAATTTTAATCTATTTTGGAACCGTTATTCATTTTACAGGCAGGACGGAGTACACCCCAATCAACTGGGCAGTCGGATGCTAGCTGCTAATTTTCAACATGCTATGCAAACTGCCACACGTGCTGCACATACCTGACAGTTGTTTACATCACACACCCCCTTCCTGACTTCTTCCTCCCCGCCCCCCGTGGCAGCTCATACTCCTGTCCTACTCACCACTGCCCCCTGTGGACTCCATCTGCCATTGACTTCTAATATACAACATAATCAGAAATCTGTATGCTATGATCAGTTAAATATTTCAGTTCTGATCAGGAAGAGACATAAGTCAGTAAATCATACACTTAAAAATACCTCCACCCGCCTCATTCCTTATGTCACCACCTCAAACCTGGTTATGATTCCCATACAGCCTAATACTGTTACTCCTGTTCCTTCTCCTAGACCCCCACTTGACCCAAACACCTTCAAAAGCAGAAATGGTCTCGGATTTATCCACTTAAACATCAGGAGTCTAATCCATAAATTAGATTATGTCAATGTTTTAATGATACAAACAAATCCTGACATCTTAGTTCTGAGTGAAACATGGTTGAAAAAAAGCACTAAAGACTGTGATGTAGCTTTAGAAGGCTACACTCTGTTTAGAGTGGATCGAGCTGGGAGAGGAGGTGGAGTAGCAGTCTATGCAAAATCTGGGTTGTCAGTGTCTGTTTTAGACTCAGTCACCAAGCCTAAATGTTTTGAATTTATTGCCCTGCAAATCCAGATGGGGCCATCTCCACTGGTGGTAATAGGTGTTTATAGACCCCCATCTGCTGATTCAGAGTCCATTGACTCACTAGCAAATTTAATCTCAATGTATGAGGATTCTGAAATGCTTGTTATGGGTGATTTTAATTTGAACTGGCTAAACAACACATCAGATAAATTAAAGGAATGCTGCTTTAACCTGAACTTAACTCAGATCATAACTGAGCCCACTAGACCCAATCTAAAAGACAGTTCAAAATCTACTTTGATCGACCTTGTGTTTTCCAACAAAGTTGACAAAATTGTGAGCAGTGGAGTTTTTGAGCTGGGAATAAGTGATCACTGCCCTACAGCTTGTGTGAGAAATGCCAGATTGGAAAAAACAAATTCACAGACAGTTTTAAGGAGAAATTTTAGGCTCTTTAATGAGCAACATTTTCTGGACAATGTAGCAAATGATTTTAGTAACTTTACAGCAGAGATCTCTGATGTTCAGGTGGCCCTGCAGTCCTTTACAGATATTTTTATCTCATGTGTTGATAAACATGCCCCTTTTAAAAGGCTCAGAATTAAGGACAGAACCGTTCCCTGGTTCTCAAATGAGTTGTCAACTTTGCTCAATGACAGAAACAAGGCCTGGAGTCGTGCTAGGCATTCAGGAGACCCTCGACACTGGCTCTCCTTCAGACAACTTAGGAATAAATGCACCTCGGCTGTAAGAAAAGCCAAATCTGAATACTTCTTATCTCTAATCACTAGCTCCTACTCAAACCCAACTATGTTCTGGAAAGCAGTGAACCTAGAAAAAAGGAAGACCTCAAATACACTCCCCACTAGTATAAGAACTGATGACTGTGTGATTTCTAACAGGTCAGACATTTTCCATGCCTTTAATAAGCACTTTGCAGATGTTGCATATTTATTCGAAAAAGAATATCCTGACCTCCCGTCAGTTCATGTTGGTTGTTTGAATGCAGGGGACCGCACCTCTTGTTTTTCCTTCCGCCCCTTCCATTATGCTGAGGTTCTGAATGCACTGCAAGCGTTAGATCCCAGGAGTTCAACTGGAGAAGACAAATTGGATTCCTCCCTTCTAAAATTGGCTGCTCCAATTATTGCCGAGCCATTAAGGCATATATTTAATTTGTCCATGACAACAGGAAATTTTCCTACCTTATGGAAAACTGCACATGTAATTCCCCTACATAAAGGAGGCTCAAGAGATGACATGGACAATTATCGCCCGATCTCCAAACTGCCCTGTTTAGCAAAAGTGATGGAATCCCTGGTAAACAATCAACTAAAGTCATTCCTCTCAACCTACTCTGTACTTAGCTCACACCAGTCTGGTTTCAGAACAAATCATAGCACAATTTCAGCCATCACATTAGTCACAAATCACATCATATCAGCACTGGACAAGAAGCAACACTGTGCAGCAGTTTTTGTAGATCTGTCCAAGGCCTTCGATACAGTTGATCACGACATACTGTTAAGTAAACTGTTCAACATAGGACTGAGTGAAAGTGCATATGCCTGGTTTCAGGACTATTTGTCTGAGAGGCGTCAATGTATTAAATCAGGTGACACCAAATCAGACTTCTTGTTTATCAATAGGGGTGTGCCGCAGGGCTCAATTTTGGGTCCTGCACTCTTCTCTATTTATATTAATGATATTGTGTCCTCTTTAGGTGGTTGCCATGCCCATTTGTATGCGGATGACACCGTTGTTTATTGTATTGCAGACTCTGTACAGCTCGCTATCAACAATTTGCAACTTGCTTTTAATGAGCTTCAAAAATCTCTTTTAAATCATAAACTTCTTTTAAACGTAACAAAAACAAAGTACATGCTGTTCTCCAGAGCCAGAAATATTAACCATAAAACTTTAAATTTGGTTACTATAGAAGGCTCTAGAATTGAAAGAGTCACTGAATATAAATATCTTGGCGTATGGATAGACGAGGATTTAACATTCAAACATCACGTAAACAACCTTGTCACTAAAATGCGACAAAAGATCAGTTTTTTGTACAGAAACAAATCCAGCTTTCCTTTATTCTGTAGGAAAAGAGTTGTTGAAGCTGCGTTGTTATCTGTAATTGATTATGGTGACGTGATTTACAGACATGCTGCAGCTTCAGTTCTAAAGCCTTTGGACAGTGTATATCACTCTGCTCTTAGATTTATCACTGGTGACGGGTACAGAACTCATCATTGTGTTCTGTATGAGAAGGTCGGTTGGCCTTCTCTGGAAGAGAGGCGCAACAAACATTGGCTTTTATATATCTTTAAGGCCCTTGTTGGAAAATTACCACCTTACATCTCAACCTTGTTAGAGTGGAATGCTGGTAGCTATAGCTATACAACTCGCTCTACTGATCT
>JAPZEB010049448.1:0-10870 GCA_029783705.1 Chaetodon striatus
TTTATTAGGTTTTGCAGTCTTTTCAGTAACATAACACAGAAACACTTTCGGGTCCATAGATCATAATTGTCACAAAATCATACAGATGACAAAATAAAATACAAATGAAAAAAAAAAACAATGGTAAATTAATTCAAACGAGGACAGAGGGAGAGAGACGAGCAAACAAACTAACAAAAAGTGACAAGGAGTTAAAAGGCAGCATTCGCTAAGAAAGCTTTCCAGGGATCCCAAATCCTCGAGAGCAGCTCAGTTTTGCCCTTAGGTGAATATCTTGTCTTCTCTAAGCTCAAAGACGTCAGTAGGTCTCTAACCCAGTGTCTAAATGGTGGAGTATCAGGGGATTTCCAGTTTAGCAGAATAACCCTTTTTGCAGTAAGTAAAGCAAAGGTTACTGCCCCACGCTGTGATCCAGACAGTGGTGAGCTCACTGACTCTAAATACATGGAGAGGGATGGATATTTGTGTTATGTATATCAGAGAGACATTTAAATATCTTATCCCATGGTTTAGCCACTGAGGGGCAGGCCCAAAACTGATTAGGTGCAATCAGACATGATCTTTGCTCTGATCCAGTGAATCTGGTGGATTACTTCAGACTGTATGAGAAGTGTCTGGCATTGAAGGCTGATGAAAAAATAAGATCTACTGCTCCATCCTAGGTATAATCATCCAAATCCTCCCCCATATGTGCCCTCCAGGTGCCTCTCACTCCCAACACCAAAGGGGTCTGAAGTTCAATACGATTATTGTAAATCTTTGAAATCGCACCTCGCTAAAGTTCAGTCATTTGAAGAACTGAATCAATTACAGTGGGCAAATGAGGCAAAAATATTATCGATATATAGATGTAAAAAAAAAAAAAGAGAGAGAAAAAAAAAGATAAAGGCTTTTTAACTTTTATATTTAAATACTGAATTATTGTGTCTTCATTATTTTTCATTTTGTGTTCAGGTAGGCCTTACTCTATTTTTGGTATTTTAACCTCCTAGCCTCTTCTCTTAATAGCTTTGTGACAGTTTGGCATGCAGGCCCTCATGGAAACCCTTATCTCCATCTAAATGTATTGAACTGCAATCAGGCGTTTTGTACTTCCTGGTTTGCACCAACGCTGGAAAAAGCATTCTTTCCATCTTCTGTAATCATGCATCATTTGCTGCTAATCCTCACATGCACTATACAATATAATGTTCCAGGAAAGATGTAGTGTAAATTGTTCACCACATTCTGTCACATGATCCCCTCTCTGCACTCTGATTGTTGAATTTATCTGTTCCTGAAGCCTAGATGCATACCAGACAGTCCTGGTTGACTACTAAGTGGCATTTCCAGTTTGGCATCTGTGATTTCCTCATGCATACCACGTGCCATTCCATTCCTATCAGTCAAATAGGCTATTTACCAGAAAAGACTGAGTGGAGACACCCAGCCTATTCTTGCCCTTTACTGCACTTCCTTGCAGTGTGAGTTTGTCTGTCACGGAATATACTTTGGTAGTATGTTTTTTTTTCATATCATCCTGACATCTCACCAGGGTGCACAGTATGATGGTAATTGTCAGCCCCCGTCCCCAGTTTCAGCTGGGAGATGTGTTTGAGCTTGCTACATTCAACAAGCTCAAATGTCAAGAGGAAAAATATTCTTACACCTTTTGCCTCTATTATTCTGTTTTTAAAAAGAAAAATACAACCCTATGCCTTCTGATTTATCTTTCACCAAGACTTATCTGCACTAAGACTAGTTTAAGGCTATATCCACACAAAGACTTGTCTTTTTGAAACCACCAAATAAAATGATTATATTGCAATGGTGTTCTGTAAACATGGCGCAGACTTCAAGAATACAGGCATCAAAATGAAGCCGGTTCAAGCCACCGAAACCGCATAAAAAGGCTGCAGTATATGTGCCAGCCAGTATATATGCCACTAAAAACTGGAGCATACAGCTCTGAACTGGAGAAGAAGATGCGTGGTGTACACAAACAGAAGAAGAAGAAGATCCAGAACAAGCACAACAAGGAGACGGCAAGAACAAATTCCAACACACGAAGGAAAACGGAGACTTTGGTTTGGACCTACGACGATGCTTTGAATCACACTGGATTACAAAGCCAGTAAACCTCAACAAAACATTGATTGGGAGTTATGTCATTTGAAGTAGGTAGGGCTGTGACATCATTGCCAGCCAAAAGTTATGCATTGGCTGTATGCACAAAGACGCAAAGGTGGCATCCTCAGATTTATGCAGTCTGGAACCCTGCTTCAAAAAGATGCGGTTTCGACCTCCGAAAACGCTGGTTTCATATGGACGAAGACCAGACCTGTTAAAAACTTTGGGGAATTCACTGTGACAATGCTTTGTGTGGATGGAAGACAAGACAAGACAAGACAAGACAAACTTAATTGTCCCTGAAAGGAACTTTGTCTTGGACACAAAGTGCATATAGCTGCATCTGTATAGACAACAAAAGACAACACATTAGTAGACAGCAGTAGACAACACATCACAGTGGGTACCAGCATACAGAGGCAAAATAAAAACAGCAGCAGTATAATAAGGAGATAAAAGTTGATGAAAAAAAAAACTGCCCTTGCCCTTGGGATTAAACAATTGCCTTGTTAACTCATCAGTGTTGGCTGTAGCTCAGGAAGGTAGCACAAGGATCACATCATGTCAACTTCAAATAAGCGGGAAATGCACTCCACCCAAACTGCAGGATAAGTGTCAGTCAAGATTGAGGTCACGTCAGGTTGATTGTTTGCTTAAAGGTTTGGTAAACTGTGATGGGTGATGTTGACCTATAAAGAGAAATTTTAATTCATACAGACTTCTATTCGTATTTATCTTGTCACAAATACAGTTTTTGATGTCTAAATTTGAGGTTTAGCCTCTAGGTTTAGCAGTACATTAGCAAGTTCATCTGAGCACATCCTTCAAAACTAGACTTATGAATCTCTTCACAAGAGCACATTAAGTACTTTAAAACACAACAACTAAAACTGTCAAGCTCACTTAGCTGACATGATACTGTGTTGGCACTAAAGCAATAAAAACATGATATCCCTTTGTCCTGAGCCTGGAGCATGGCCCTTAACAACATTTAAAAACTTTGCTTGAGGCGTCTTGGTGCAGGGTGAGGTGTGAAATAATCTGTCATACAATATAAAAGAAATGAAAACACGCCCAAATGGATTTCTAAAACACACTAAATGCTGGGTTCTGTGTCTAGCAGAGGTGGGAGTAATCCACACATGAGCAAGTCACAAGCAACTCTGAAGTCTTAATCTTCAAGGCTTAAGCAAGCTCCAAGTTACTGTGATGACAATAAAGCAAGCTGAGTTGAGTCCCTTTTATGAGTCAAGCAAGACAAGTCAAGTCATTTCTCAGATCAAGCAGGTCTCAGTTCAGTTCATATGAAATTGTAATGATTTGGTCAAGTGTTAGCTTTCTAGCTAAGGTTTGACTAGCTTGTAAGCTCGCTCAAAAGTTAGATGCATGGTAGTCATGTCACTGGTTTTTGAGCTGCAGACCTTGCATACTGCTGTTCTCTTACTGTCATCGACAACATAAACTTTATATGCAAAAAAGTTTATTATTTTTGGACTAGGCTGCTCTGTATTAGCCTCCTCGTGCCTTGGCCCAGCCCTCTGGGCTAGAAATTATGTTTATATACAGCTAATTTGAAACAGCAAATATGTTTTGCGGAAAAGTTAATGCAGAGCAAAATACGTTTTCCATTAACAGCATGAAGAAATGTTGCTAATTAACGTATCTGACAAGTCATAAAAACGTTGATACTGAATCTATCAGTAAAATGTTCACTGAAGGCATTTTTCAGTTATCAGCAAAGTGTTTACTGACAACATATATCAGCTGTTTTCTGCCAGAATAGACAATCCTTAAATAAAGTTTCCACTTTTGGTGACCACGGCAATTTTTTAAAATTACCTTTTATTTTAATATTTGACTGAACTCATGATCTTTCCCTAACCTTAACCAAAGTGCTTTTGTTGCCTAAACCTAAGACAGGAGTCTGGACGCAAACTCCAACTTCTGGATTCAAGGTCCTGCCCTTTGTACGCACTCCAACCTCCCCAGCCACCCCCTTCAGTAGCCTACGACTTCTCATTACCCAAAAGAAACATTGTCTTGGAACATAATCCAGACAGCAAGAAACCAGTTTAGTAATGTACAGATGAAATTCTAGTGAAAGTTCAGTCAGGAAGACAAAACTTTTCATGGTCAGGCTGTAAGCATCGGCAGCCACCACCAGCACCAGTGTTTGGACTCCACGGGGGGAGTTGAGTTCAATCTGCCTATTGACACTGAGTATTACAGTATCAGTGAATTTCAGTGGTTATTACCACATGTACAGTACATTAAACACTGCTTCTATAACTGTCAGTGTTTCTCTGTAGTTGTCCTTTACAATGAAACTCATTTTCATTAAAGAAGACACACATTGTATCATTTGAATATTTAAACTCACAAAAAGTAATCGAAAATGAAATGTTTTTGGAATTGTGTTGAGGTCACACAATGTGTTACAAGGCACCAGTCACATCACGCAATACTGAGGTTATTTGCAGAGCTGTGTGGTACTTACATGAGGATGGGAAGTGTTATGATAACTTCTTGTAATTTTTTAATTAGCCTGTTGTTGAACAATCTGGGAAAGTTACCTGCCAAATGACCGGCAGCCTTTGATGAATAGTTATGAACTTATTCACATGTTCATCCTTGTGAAAAAACCCCACTGCGTCTGCTGCCAGTCAGCCTGTGCCCAAACTGCCTTTTCCAGCCTGCAGAGATGCCATCCAGGTTGTATGAGAGATGTTCAGACAACAATAGTCATGTTTAGGAGTAAATGAAACAGCAAGCACATGACACGCCCATCTTTCCTGTAAATGAGTAAACAATTAAGTTCATGTTATAATTACCGATACCAAACCAGTGCAATAACACGAGCGTGTGCCTCAGTTTTATTAAATGTGTGTTTTTAAACCATTTCTCTGACAGCAAGGTTTTCACACACGCACAGACACACACTTTACCAACAGACTGGCACATGATTTTGCCACATTACTAACCTGGCTGCCTGTCTGCTGTCAGACAAAACCACAACATGGCTCAAATTACGTTTTATTTACTTTACTCCAGGCAGATTGAATAACCAGACTGAATTCTGAGAATCTACTGATGAACTCAGCCAAAACTCTGTCAGTCTGAGAGATATATCCTACTGTAAACCAACTGAAGCTGTGTTTTTTTTTTTTTTTTAATATTTAGAATATATATTTGTGTATATATATATATGTATGAAGTGATGGCACATAATTCATGCGAAGACACCAAAGAATCCCACATATCACTTTTTTTCTTTCACAGTCAGTAGTTTTTGACTCTATGCGCTTGTTAATAAGACAGAATTTATAGTCATGTGTTGACTTGGCACCGTAGGTCTGCATCAAAATTAGGCCTAGGCCGTAACCTACGTCGTAGCCTGATGTGCACCTCCCTAAAAATGGAACTACACACACCTCCTGTCTAATTTCGTAAGCTGAAACCATTTCCCACAGTGGAAACAAAACTTTTATTTTCTTTCATTTGACAGATAAGAAACAATAAATTGTGAAGCCAATAAAGCCTCCACAAAAATAACATTTTAAGTCTGGTGTGTGATTTACCCTGTAGAGATTTATACTTGGGTATTTCCGAGCTTCATATGAGCATAGGAAATCCCCGCTCGTCGCTAGGCTAATTTATACAATGTAAAATGCCATAGGCTGGCGCTAATAGCGTTAGCATGTTGTATTTGTGGGGAAAATGTGTCCAGATAAAGACAAATGTTCTGTCTGTGAATGCTACGAGTTATAGTGAAGCTGATTTATGTGCTTGTGTTTGAAATTGTCGCTTAAGTTTTGAATCAATTCACAGACACCCCACTGTCAAGTGTTGTGGAGGTGTAACTGCAGAGTGACACAGACACATCACCGCACAAGTATAAATGCTCACAATGGCGTAGGGTCTGCCGCACAGCTATAAATCCCGCTGAAGACTTGATGTTGTGCAATAACATCTGTCTTAATTGTTACCTACTGGGATGATCCAATTTGAAATATGGGAAAATATACAGTGAACAGTTGGTTTTCGTTGAAACAGCTAGCTTCAGAAATACTGCCAGGTGTGTTTAGTTACCTTTGGACAGAGCCAGGCCTGCTCCTTTCCCTTGCTGTCAGTCTTTATGCAACAATAGATGGGCATCTATCTTCTCACCTAACTCTCTGCAAGAATGCAAGTATTTCCTGACATGTTAAACTATTTCTTGAATCAACAAGATCTGTCTTTTATATGAGAAACAGTTTCAGAAAAAAGGAAGTGTTGTGTTGCTTATTGTGCAACAGGTCATCAACTTGTAGATTATAAGATTATAAAAAGATGGTCTAAGATGATATAAAACCTTTTCCCCCAGAGCATGTCCAGGTTTAGTCACGGTAGACACCCCAGGTAGATCACTGCTTTAATGACCTACTGTATGGAGCAAAAAACAACCAGGTACATAATAAATGTTTGATTGTTAAAAAGCTGTATCCCTAATAAAATGTGTGTAAGTGAGGACAATGTTTGGGTCATCAGACAAAAACAAAAAATCCAGTGTAATCCAGTTCTCTTTTTGTGATTTCCCTTTTTTTATAGTTACTAATGGTTTGCAATAAATTAACAACAACAAAAAACTGGTGTATCATAGGTATATCATAGACATCAATTTTAGAAGTTTCTCACATGATAATATCATGGCTAATATTTTATCATTTTAGGTTTGTTTATTACTCAAATAGTTTTGTGATTGTGTAGCTCATGAGACAACAGACGGAAGTGCACAGTTTGTGACTCATAAAGCCATTTTGTTGATGACAAACTGTAAGTTATTGTCTTTTTCCTGCATTACAAGAAAACAACATTTTAACTCAAGCCCACACAACGTGACATTTTTGACGTCATGTTTTTTAACGACACCGATCGTTTTAATTGCCTGTCATGTAGTCAATTAACAGAACCAGAGAGGTCACATACCTGAGCAAATGCCATGTCAGTTTCGCCTATTGTTCTTGGCCTTAATGTTTAGCTTTGAGGAATCTGTCCTGAGGAGCCGTGGCAGAGCAGGTGACTCACCTGTGATGTCACTTCAGTAGCTAATATGGCTTCTTTTGTTAAGACCAAACATGACAACTACATAGAAGCTGTGAGTGCTGTCTTTTAGTGTACATTTTCATTTACTTGAGTCATAAATGAGCTTTTCAACTCTGAAAATTGGCCTTAAACATTAAAATTACTCTTAAAAGCAAAGCAGGACAAGGTTATTTAAAAAGGATCTTTCAACAGCATAGCATTTCAAGGTGCTTTACATGAAAAGGAATGGGACAAGTCACAAACAAAACTTAAGACAAAATAATAGGACACATATGAACAGTATTTTAAAAAAGTAAATGAAATAGAAGTTTAAGCTGAAGCTTAAACTTAATTGAAAAGATAAAACTGCAGAATAAAGGTTACAGTGCAGTGCAAGATGTGAATAAATAGCCCCAAATTTATTTTATTTAAGGTAGTGGCAAAAAAATAAACAAAACTTCTTCTAAAAATGTCTCATTTTCCCCTAAAGAAATAACTGTCACATATAAAAACATATATATAAAAAGGCTTGCATAAAAATACAATTGTTAAATGATAATAACTGAACTCCAGCTTCATTTGAGTGAGATATTCATACAGGTTATTTCAGGTCACAGGTGTTTAGCAATCTGACACGGAAGCAGAACCAGTAAAGCAATGGCTGACTACTGCAGGTGATGTTTGAGGTAAAGTTCTTAATTAAGCACATTAAAAATACATAGATTACAAAAAAAACACAAAGATATAATATTAAATTCTAAACAAATAGATAAAAATATAATTTGTTCCAACAAAAATTTGGTTTAAAGGAAAAAAAACAAAAACAAAACATGAGTAGATGAAGCCTGTTTAGGGCTGTATCTATTAATGTCAACATTTTCTGCCACCATAACATTCTTGATGTCAAACAGCTTGGAGCGAAAGGAGTCAAAACCTGCTTCATTTGGGTTTTAATCCTATCCTGCAGAACAACTTAAGAGCTAATTTTAGAAAGCTTGAGTGTCTGTCTGTCTCACATTAAAAAAAATTTGGTTTTTAACATTGTGCAAGACATGCAGCACTTTAAAAAACACTCAAATTGTCTTTAAAAAACAAATCATTGTAAAAACTGTTATGCAGCTCTAATGTTGAGTGTTAGCTGCACTCAGGCAGCAGAGCTCTGAATCACAACAGACTGATGACTTTTGTGGGTGGACCACAAAGGGGAGCCTTATTTATATCGCTTCATATGTCTTTCATAAATGGTGGGGGGCTTTTGCATTTTGAGCTTTAGTTTATAAACTTGTTTTTGTCTCCATGCCTAAATGAAAAGTTACGCGATTCAAAAGAAGCATGTGAAAGCGGCCAAACCAGGAAGTTTTCATTTGAAACGTCTGAAACATAATGTCGTTTAGTGAGTGAATGTTTGGCATGTAAAAAAACAACAACATTGTTTTAACCCGCATAGTTTTTGATAGACAAATATTTGAGACAATGTGATTCATACACTGCTTTCCAGACATCAGACTTAGATAATCTGCACACATTAGCTGCTCCAATGTCCTTCACTAAATATGAAATACCAGTCGTATGTGTGTTTTCTTTACCTGGAGGAAAAAGTTTTAACGTAAATGGGGAAAAGTGGAAGGAATGATTCACAGTTGTGCATCATGGAATTACCTTGACAACTTGTCACTGTGTTGCAGTGGTTTGTTGAAATGCTGGACAGTGCAGGTTTTCAGTTTCCTGTTAAACCACATGGTCACTTATTTCAGAACCTGCTCCAACAAAGATGCCCCAGGTGTTGTACAGGGGTGTCTCCTTCCACAGAAAACACTATATATAGAGTGACCATGAATTTTTGTAAAAGCCATCGACTCCTGACTGCAGCTGGAGGATCACAGAGGGACTTGTAAGACATCACAGGTACTGTGGTCAAGCTTTGTCTCTTAAACTTTCTTACAGTGTTCCTTCACTGCAAAAAAAAACAACCATACAGCTCACATTCAGGCAACCATGCCCTCTTGTTTATTTGGTATTTCATCAGTTAATCAGTGTAAATAACACGGCTGTTTGTCTTTTACAGAGATGAAGTGGTTTGTGTGCCTGATAGCTGCAGGTCTTTACCTGTGTTTGCAAAACTGTGTGCATGCTGGTGAGTATGAGCTCTATTAAATTCAGTTAAATACAGTCATTATAGATGTGTGTAAAGCAGCCTACTACAGTTTATTTAGTCATTTAGATAAAAACTGAACATCACAGATGAACATATAAGTTTATACAATAGCATTTTGTAGCAATTGCTGAACTGATATTGTGCATTAAAGCATTACAGCTCAGTAATCTATTAAAAACATCAATATTAAGAGAGAATGAGAAAATAGAGAAACCGGAGTGAAAGGCTGTGTTTAAGACAGCACACTGACTGAAAGATGTTTTTTGCTTACAGAGCAACGTTTGAGCAGAAGCGTGATTGAAAAAGCTGTGATTGAAGCCAAAGCCACAGTTGACTCAGCCTATGAGTACTCCAGGAGAGTGTGAGTGTTCAAACGAGCCGAACAGTTTTGCAGTGATGGAAAAACAAATGACACAATGCATATGCATGTATCATCTAAGTGTTTATAAATCGGACGTCTTCACACAATACAGGAGCATTGACCGTGTGAGGAGGAATGTAGTGAGTCCTGCAGACATCCTGCGGACCTTGAAGCAGCCTGTTGGGCCAACCCGCAGTGCTGTGCGTGCTGCTGACTACATGGATAATGCTGTTAAACTGCTCAAGAGGTCTTTGGAGAGACGTCAGAAACGCTCCATCAACGCCACAGGTCTGAATCCAAAGTAGGTTTTTTTATTTTCATTTTTCATACAGGTGGCTTCCAGTCACAGCTAAGATGTCTATTCTTTGTCTTTGTGAATTAGATCTGATCTCTGAGGAGGATCTGCAGGTCATTGCTGATCTGACAGGCTGCTCTCCTCGACACCGTGTCCCCTCCTGCAAAACCACTCCAAATTTAGACTATTTTCGGACTGCAGCCAGCGTCTGCAACAACAGGTAACCCCAGTTCCCTGTCTCTTTGTTTTGTCTTATTGCTCAGATAATGATGGTAGCAGAGAGCTGGACTGCCAACTGCTGCCAACATTCCTTTAAGAAATGTTGTCATGACTGGAACATGCTGTGTATGTTACACCCATGAGTGAGACAAAGAGAAAGGAAAATAATGGATGTATTTTTTTCTTGCCTAGAGAAAACACCCGCTGGGGATCCTCCAACACACCTTTCACCCGCTGGCTCCCTGCCGAGTACCAGGATAAAATCTCACTGCCTAAAGGCTGGGACCCTAATCGGAAAGTCGGGAGGCATTTTCTTCCTTTGGTACTGTACATCTTTAGATTTATAGATAAATAAATACAGTGAAAAGGGTTAATTCAATTATGTACAGGCAAGATTAGAGTTCTGAGCTCCTGAGGCGGTGGGAAAAGACAGTAAAACAGAGCAATATATGGAACAAAAACAATCTAATCACATCTGCAGTAAGGTATTTTCTTACCTTTACCACTTTTCACCACCAAGACGTTCACTGTCTGCATCCTGTCCTCAGGTAAGGGAAGTGTCCAACCAAATCCTGCGCACAGCAAATTCTGATGTGGAGAGCGACCCACTCTACACTCACCTGGTGACAATCTTCGGCCAGTGGACAGACCACGACCTGACCTTCACTCC
>JAPZEB010049474.1:0-10869 GCA_029783705.1 Chaetodon striatus
CATTGTTGATGCAATAATGTGTACATCATTGGTTAACGCGGGGCTTAGTTCATTTACTTTATATCATGCTGGGTATCTCTTACATTCCACCACTGGTATTTGATAACTAATCAGCTGTTTTTTGTTTGATTTCCATCAACTGGACATACAGGACCGTACCCGCAGAAGCAAACACCTCCACTTCACACAGTGTCATATCCGTAGTAGTTTTTGGAACAACCACCGTGATGTAGCGACCTTCCATGCCTGCACAATCAAGGGTGTACATTGACGTACCAGCCGTTGATGTGATGGTACCACATCTGATGGAAAGAGACAAACAATGGGTGGGTGCCACTTTTATTCAGAGGAGGTTACTCTAATTGTATTTGCTAGTGGTGAATTTACAGTTAGGGACAGAAGAAACACATACTTAGAAATTATTTACTTACAAATATTCCAGCTGAAGGTGTTATGCCTTACCTGGGGTTTATGATGTTAGAGGTTGACAGTTTGTTCCCAATGTGGATCTGTGCCCCCTTAAGCCTGTTAGTGCAACAGTCTCGCCTGTTGATGATGGTGATGGCACTGACCTTATGCACAGCTAACAAGTCTACTCTCCACCAGGGTTCATACTGTTTCACAGTTAGGCTACAGCAGTGATCACGTAACTGACCTCTACACCCACTGACAGCCCTACCGGACCTCCCGTCATAGACTGAAGAAGTTGTCGATTGTGTTGTTGTTTTCTGTAAGGCCACATTTATTAGAGGTTCCACTTAAGTGAAAAAAAAAAGAAAAAACAGAGATTAATTAATATCAGACTGCTGTGTTTTGATAAATAAAAGCTAGTCAGTTGTAGCTGTACCTGTTGGAGCAGCATAAACCTCTACTTCGCACAGGGTGAGAGTCTTGCTTTTTCCGGGGATAATCACATTTACAAAGCGACCCTCCATTCTGCCTCCATCACAGTGGTACGTGTTAGTTTTTCCCGCTCTGATGTGGGCGATTAAAGCACACCTGGCAGTGGAGGGAGGAGGGGAAAATTAGTTGTGGTTATCTTGTAAGCTTCTATGTAAAAGAGAACAACATTAGGTCTAGAAATCTGGAAATTAGTCCGCATTTTAAAGCCTTCTCTCGTTAGATTTGAAATGTTTTTTTGATATGGGGACTCTCAATTAATGCTGGGAAGATGTGTGGTTAAGAGAAGTCAGCCAGAAGCAAAATTTCTAATACGCTACTATGCTAATGCATCGTCTTTTGGAGATTGTCTTGTTTAACATAATTTGTTAATATAATCAGCCAAGCGAGGGAGTTCAGGTATTTTGGGGTCTTGTTCAAAAGTGAGGGCATAATGGCGCGTGAGATGGATCAGCGGTTTGGTGCGGCCTCTGCTGTGATGCTGACCCTGTGCCGGAATGTTGGGTGAAGGAGGAGCTGAGCCAAAAGGCAAAGCTTTCAATTTACTGGTTTACATTTTGGCCCTCACCTATGGTCATGAGCTCTGGGTAGTGAATGAGTTTCCTCCATGATGTGGCTGGGCTGAGCTGGGTTTGGAAGCATTTTCCACCGGCAGGAGGCCCTGGGGTAGATCCATGGATAGATGGATAGAAACAGCCTTTGTCTGCTACAGTAAATTCCCCCCCAAAAAAATCCAGTGCAAAATTTTCATTAGAAATCTGTTGTGTGGAGTCTGTAGCCACCATAGTGTCTCTGTAAAGCTGTACTTGGGCACAGTGGTGCTCTGAGCAAAGCGCTAATGTTAGCATGCTACATTTGCCATGTTCAGCATTTGATCTCACCCAAGCCCCCAGAAAGTGTGCCAGGCTTTGAAGCCAATTTTCATAGTGGCCAAACAGTGGGATTATCAGCCGGGTCAGTAATGTGATGTCATTGGGCCCAGTAAGACTTTCCCCTGTAGACTTACATTGTTGAAGAGATGTCTGTAAACCAGCAGAGCAGATATATCTTTTTGAGCATCACAACTTCAGCAGAATTCTCATGTTACTACCGGAATTTGATCCATTTGTTACGATAAAATTACGAAAGTCTACATGATTAATCCTTTTAGTATCTCGATTTGAAGTAGCAGAATGCTAAACAGGAAGTAGCCACCTCCGTTGATGGAATCTCGAGTACGCTTGTTCTATGGGCTTAATGATGCAAATGCAGCACCAATCATCATTCACATAATCTTGTATGTCGCAGATGAAAGTTTTTGCCTTCTTGCGCCTCTTAGCAACTTCCATAGGAATAATAAGGGTCCCGCCTCTGGAACTGTATCCAGTTCTCTTTAAACATCCATAATAGGCACGCTTCATTTGCCGTGTTGGACATCTGAACATCTCAGCCAGGTCCCCAGGAAGTGTGCCGGGCTTTGAAGCAAATTATAGTTGCCACACCATGAAATTACACCCACTGTGTCTGTCATGTGATACCATTGGGCCAAAAAAGACCGTCAAATACTGTATCCAGTTGTCTTTGTACATCCGTGATCTCAGCGTGTTAGCATGCTAACATTTGCTAATTAGCAAATGCTCTATAACAAAAGATGATACATTACAAGCTGCACCAATGGTATGACACCATATACACTTCCTGTCTTTTAAGTGGGTGCTTTCAGCCCACCACCTCATTTTTGAACCCTCAAATGTAACTTTTCTAATCATCGTAAAATAACATTAACAATGAATTGTAATTGTTCTGAGGTCAGTACCTGGGGTTGCTGTTTCCATTGTTCTCCAGTGAGTTTCCAATTCGAATCTCAGCTCCATCCAGCCTCTCAGCACAGCAGTCTCCTCTATTAGTGATTTTGACAGATGTGACTGTATGTGTCTTTCGCAGGTCCACCCTCCACCAGGGGTTGGTCTTGCCCTCGGCAGTGTGGCTGCAGGACCCGTAGCTGTAGTATGAGTTCCGTCTCCCATCGATGGCTTTGTCGGCAGTTGCGAAAGAGAGTGTTGATGACTGGGTGGCGTCTCCTTTCAGTGCTACGTTGGATAACGCTTGAAACAAAAATAGACAGATGGAAAATTTAAGGTAGTGAGGGTGTATTTTTTTTTTAGAAAAACAGTTTAACAAAAGGCATTGTTGCAGATAATTCAGAAGACTCGGGGCTGGAGAGGTAGCCTGGTTCCAGACTACTAAATCAATGGCCAGAAAATTGGCATATATATAGCAATACTGGACTTATCTACATTATATCCATGTATCAGTACCATAGTATTCAGAAAACACCTCTACTTCGCAGAAACTCAGAATCTTCTTGTTTCCTCGGACAAGCACCGTGACATAGCGTCCCTCTGCAGCACTGCATGGGAAGTAAACAGTTTGTCCACTCTGGATGTGGGAGATGACTGCACATCTGTGTGAAGGAGAGCAAAGAGGGGAAAGTGATGAGGACAACGCTTCTTCATATCACACAGGGATATGTACTGTGCATGTCTGTATCAAGCCATTTTTACCTGATGCTTTTGGTGTCATTGGTCTATATTGAGTTTTTAATCCAGATTTCGCCACCGTTCAGCATTTCAGTGTGATAATCTCTGTTGGTTATTGTTACAGCAGCAATTTTGTACACATTCTGCAAGTCTACCCTCCACCAGGGATCAGACTCTTCGTTGGTGAGGATACAGGATTTGCCTGAAAAACTTGGGTTTTTGTTGTCATCAACTGCTCTGCTAGCATCACCATTGATGTGTCCTGTTGAAGACTGGACGGCTTTTTTTTTCAGTGCCACATTCTTGAGAAGATGACCTTATTGGCAAAAAAAAATTATTATCAGACAAAAAATCCACAGAGTGAATTAAGGGGAGAAAAAACAGTTTACCTGCCCTTGCTCCAGATGTCAGTATGAGGGCGATGCCTGTCAAGGGATTGGACGATTAATTAAGAGATGTTAGGAAAGGTGCTTCATTTTCTCTCCTTTTCATATACAGCATATGTTAGTTATAATGACTTTGAATGGAAACATTTAAATGAAAGAGGAAGTGTCCTAATTTAGCTGTCGAAGAGCATCAACATCACTGCTGACATGCTGCCAGTAAAATACTGGTATTCAAATGAGATATAAGCAAATTATGACAAAAGGAAACATAACACCAGAGGCCAGTGCTACAAGGGAACTTCAGGGTTGACTCTTTTTACTGGGATTAATCACAGTGTTAACAGTTGAACAGCCAACCTGCTCCGGAGCAGGTTAACATCAGAGTATTAGATCACAGCCTGTAAACACTCCGACCTCTGACCAAATCACTGAAGAAAAAAGTCTTCATAGACAAATGTCCAGAGTCTCAGGTAACAATGAGTAGCCTATATGCTGTTATAGGTCAGCATAATAATTTCATTGTCTCAGGGCTCTATTTCCTCTGGTTTTAAAACAGAGCTTTTAACAGAGACATGGTTTTAGCAGCATTCTAACTTATGCAAAGTTTATTTTAGCCCTCAGTGACAGTGTTGCTATTTTACACTCTGATTCCATCACTGCAGCTCAGAATAACATGAGACACCAGTGTAATGAGAACTAGGGAAAAAAAGGTAATATTTTATTCCAAAATATTCTGTTATATTGTTTTTATATATTTGTTCAGATAGATCTCATCAGTCATTAACTAGGTTACTTCTCCACCTTTTACTTCAGCAGCAGAAACAGTCCGGCATTAAAGTGTTTCATGTGATATATTCAGAGTAGTTTCGTCATCATCCAACCAAATAGCAAAAAATCTATACTAATGTCACATATAGCTCAGTGACACCTTCATGTAATTTAAGTCTCGGCTGTTTACATCCCGCACCACCAACATTTTACAGTCTCGCAGTCCCAGACTCTTTCAGTACCGTTTCATCTCATATGATATGAAGACTTCTTCATTCATGGTTCTGATGATGTCGCTGGTAATCAACTCTTGACTGGATAGGAAAACCCAGAGTTGACTGAACTAGTTGATAACCAGCTTTGTAGTATCCAGATGGACAGTGTTAGGATTAGTCAAACCAGATAAAGAAAATACATCCTGGGTAAGCTTGTGTCTAATATGCGTCTAAAAACAACCTGTTGATTAGAATTATGTAATATTGCTTGTAGTGGCACCTGACCAAGAGTTTAACACTCATCCTGCAGCTAAAAGCCTCTTTTAGCTATTTTAGGGGGTTTTAAAGCTCACAAATTAGCTGTCTGGTCAGGTCTGAGTCAATTTTATCCAACAAAAATGCTCTAATAAAGCCACATGATGCATGCGGCAACTAAAGAGCAGTACCTCTTTAGAGTTTGTGGAGACCAAAATATAGCTCAAAAAGAGTGAATACTGGACTTTGTTGTGCGGACAGATACAATATTCTAATAATCTTTCCTAGGCATCTGGAGGGGATCATGTGTTTGGTGGTGTGTGTGTGTATGTGAATGTGCATATCTTTCTGTCCAAAACTAATTTCACAAGCTACTGAACCAATCAGCCTAATATTTTGTGTTTGCTGTGATTCACAGTGGAAGAAGAATAAGAAGAAGAAGAAGAAGAAGAAGAAGAAGCAGAAGAAGAAGCATATATTGCAGTTTTAGTCACCTGGCATTGGAAACTATCTTTATAAAGTATCTAAATTGAATTAATTTACACATTTTAAAACAAATAACAGAATTAAAAAAAAAAAAAATAAAATAAATAAAATATTAAGTGTATTATAATATGGCTTACCAATGAGGATCCAGATGTACTGACTCCCATTCATGGCTTTGGAATTAATCCCAGAGCCAAATTTACTAAGACTAATACACTCCAACTAATGCATACACTTACTTACTGTCTTTGTAGTTTTCCTCTGAGCATGACCAATCACATACTGTACTAGATAATGTATTCTGGTACATGAGCACATGTAAATTTGCAGTCAGTGATGTTTGCATGAGGAACAACACACCCAGATGGACATCTGCACAAACAAATCCTGCCTCTGTGTTTTCATCAGTTTTGATGATTAACTATTTTCTTCCACTAGAAAGCAATTATTTCCTCTCCAACTGACCCACATGATATTATTTAACATTTACAAATTGACACTTGGTATTACTCAGACGTCATAAGTCGCTGAATTTTGATTATTGAGTGGCACAGGCCTTTGCAAATGCTGTTCTGCCCTGAGAGCTCTTATCACTTTGCCTGGGAACCAGACAAAACTGCTATCTCATGTTTTATTTGCAATTTAGTGTGGTGACGTGAGGCTACTGCACATCAGAACCGTAAATCCACATTAATTCATGTTTGTTTTGGCAAGATTAGTGATGCATTTACCAACGTTAAAGAACTAGTATAGCTGCCAGCTTGAGGATTTACTATGTTTAGCTTCATGAACCACCCAAACGTGTTAGGGTTCCATTTGGTACTTAAAATTTAACATGTAGTGCAATTAAAAATTGGACACTGGTGTGGCTGGTTTACCTTGACATGTTTACAGTATCTTTTTGTCTGGGAATAGTTTGAAAGACACATCAATTTTTGACAGTTAGTATCCACTGTGACCTTAAAAATTGTTACCACCTCTTGAAAAAGATAACTAATAAAAAATGAATAGATTAGTTGCTAATGCTAACCAACTTTTTTCTCTAGTACTGCCTTTTGATGTACATTAGGAGGACACTCTAATACAAATGTATTACATTTGTGTAAATAACTTTATGGGAATTTTTAAATATATTAAAAATATTCTATGTGAATATAAAATTATTATTAGAGAGGGACTGAAATAAAGATGTAACTGGAAAAAGAAACTTTTTGTTAATGCGACGAGAAAGACGAGCAATATGATATGTCACTTCCGGCGGCCATCTTCGTTTTGGTGAAAAAGAAAACAACTCGGACTGTGCAGCCTGTGAAATGTGTTTTCTTTTTCTTTCAACTGGATAGCCATGGGGATACCTCCAAAATATCTTAACAGCAGTAAGTTTTGTCCGGTGACGGGTGACGGGTTTGATGGGTGTTTATTTTTCAGAAAAACAGCCGCCTAACATGAAAAGGTCGCACTCCCAGAAACGGCGGAGCAGCTCTTAGCTAATGCTACAACGGCTAGCTAGCGTTAGCTGAAATATTTAACCTTGACGTCGGTGTAACGTTAAACACATTCTTATTTTTAGCCAAGTTTTATCATAAGTCAGAGCTCGTTTCACCTCCAAATTACGCGCTGGTTACTTGGTTTGGAGAAACCGTAAGACGCCCTGGCGACTGTAGCTAGCTTAACTGATTAAACTAGCTACAGTCTTTGATTAGCCTGTGTTTGCTAGGCTTGGTGAAGGTGCCGTTAGTTACACCTGGCTGACACCGAGCAAGCTCTGTATGTTTTAAGGGTCTGAAAAGAAAATGGAGCACAGAGTAAACTCATTATACCATGTTACCACTTTTACATTAGCTACTACTGTATTTTGCAGTGTTTTAATGCTGATTTTGTCGCATAATATTTAAGCACAAAGTAAAAGTTCCGGTACTTGGCAATTAAATAACCCATTAACATAGCTTAATTTTAATAATATTTTCCCTGTTACAGTGAAATATTGCTGTGTTCATCTCATCAATTAAGCTCATTCCACTTCAGCAGGTATACGATAATGCACACTAGATACAACACGTCATGAAATGTGTCATTATAGGTGTTTACTGCCATCATTGATGCTGGTATTGCACTATTACATCTTGTATGGTACTTGTCCTATGACTAGTAATATTGTAAATTCTCCCTATATGATTGTCGATCATACATTGGCTTTTCAATTGCATGTCACAATGGACTTTGCTGATGCTAATAAACAAATTTCAGGTGTTTGCAAGTCAAAATGACAGGAAACAAACACTGCTAAAGGTTCAGATTCAGATCTTTGGATGTGCTATTTGGTGATACAGTATATTCTAGGGTTTTCCCATCTGTCAGTGATATTTTTTATCACTCATTATCAATTAATGTCACTGAGATAAACAGTTTGTTAAAATATTTATTTCAAAAATACATAATAAAAACTCAATTGTTACATAACGCAATGTGCAAAGTCTGTTTCACCAATATTTGGTATCATTTATACAGTAGCATTCGTTATGAGCAATTGCTCATTTGCATGTGTACTTGCACATACACAAATGAAAATATCAGCCATTAAAGGCTTCATTGTAAAAGCATTGCTGAATCATCAATAACATACATTAACACAAAAGAGAACAACATTGTAACAGTAACGTATTGCAAACACACATGTTTTCCATTTGCTGGTATCATTGTGAGTGGCAGAAGGGGGGAAAAAACAAAGGCCCTCTTCTTGTCTTGTGTGCGTCACCAGAAACATGTCATAGTAATGTGAATGTGTAGTGACACACACAAAGCAAAAACAATTACGGTCCTTCAAAAGGGCACTTCTGCCTATTCTGAGGGTAAACAAAAGAATGTCATGGTTAATAAAAAGTTCTTCATTAGTTACTCAGCAAAAAGTTTTGACATTTCTGCACTGTTTTACCAATACTGATTTTTCCAACAGATATTTCCCAGGGATCACACTTTAATAATTTAATGGCTCCAGTGTCGTGGAGTCCTTCTGTGGAATTTCCAACGAGAGTTTTGCCTCACAGTAGTAATGTGTAACCTTAAAAGGTAACCAAATGACAACCCCAAATTTGTGTTAAGCATGACATCTACTGGTCAAAGTCAGATAGTCGCTCATTTGGTTATCATTTGATGTTTGAGTAATCTTAGTGGTCCTAATTGCTACCCCATTCTAACCATTCAAAGATTGATTTTCACCTGGGGCAGAGAGTTAGTATAGGTATCAGCCTGCAGTTGAGTATCTTATAGGACAGAAAACCAGCAGTCCTATGGTTAAAAAAAACAACAACAAACAAAATAGATTACACATTAAATTAAAAACTCCTCTAAATGAATTCACTTGTGTTTTTTTAGAGCCTTCACAAACGTGAAAGCAGTCAGAAGGCTGTAGAAGAGTGACCACCCTCCACCACTCCTACATTCACCTGCGGTAAGTTGATATAAAATGAAGCATGATCCTAAAAACATGGGATGCACTGTGTATAATAAACCTCCTGTGAGACGATTGTTTTCAGTTGCACACGTATTTGAGTAGGGAGGTTATGGTTTTCTTCTCACGAGTCAGGGGGCTTACAGCTTTCCTCAGTGCATGACCATACCCAGCATGCCAGCAGTGATCAGCAGAGCTATAGGGGAGGATAAGAGAACAGAAAAAAAATATATTTATTAAGGATTGTTCAAATGCAGTTTTTGGACAACAGTGCTTTCTGAAGGAAAACAATTCCATCTTCTATACACACCTTGCGTCAGAGATTGCTGAATTGTAATGCCGTGGCTGGTGGTATTGGGGGCAGTAGTGGGGCTGGTTATCTGATTGGTGATGGTGGTGTTAGGATTCGACAGGTCTACAACAGCACTCTGGAGTTTGGTGTTGACGGCTCCCAGAGCGTTTGAAGCTAAGAGTGCAAGCAAATAAAGAAATCATGGATATTTTTTTTAAGGTACGGAAACATATTATCTGCTTCAGTCTCTGTATTAGTGGGTCTTAATTGGCTATTGAAAGTACATATAATGTTGGTGTGAATGTGTATCTCAAATGTGTCAGCTTACAGCTGTTGAAAGGTCCACTGGAGATTGCCATTGCGAAATTTGTTGTCCTGGTAGTTGAGGTTGGTACAGTGGCAGCAAATGTACACTGGATTGTGCTTCCATTGATTCTGCCCTTCACAGAGTTCACTCTCAGCTGCAGAGCAAAGACAGTTCAACAGATGAGCAAGAAGACAGTGAGTTTTTTGTGCTGTATCTACATAAAAAAGATTTTATACCATGAAGATGGTGAGGGTAAGGCTGTCTGTGGCATTTTGTGCTTAACTGACTGAACCATTAAATCCGTTCAGTATTATATGTGTAGAAAAAAAATAGCTGTTCATATCAGTTCTTTATGCAATTTATTGCATTGAAATGCAGTGTTAGATGGCCAACCAGTCATGAGTGTGCCATGCTGCTGCTGTAAAGTGTAATTTATACTCATTAAGTGTACTTTTTTGGAAAAAAAAACAAGAATATACCCCCACCCAGTTCTACATCCACCAGTACTCTTAGTAGAGCTTACCTCTGTCATAGTCAGCATGTTATTGTAGAGGAGAGCACCGAAGAATTTAACAGTACCGTTGTTGTTTGCACAGACGTAAGTTGTGTCGTTGCCCCCCTGTGTTGCAAAACCAGAAATGATTAATTGAACCTCTTTACATTGGTCACTTCAAACTTTGCGATTTGCTTTGGTACTTTCGTATGTGAATGCGTGAATTATATTAAAACAACTTACCAGTGTGGCATCAGGTGACAGAGTGGCAGCTATGTAGCCGTCTGACTGTCCTGCAAGCCCAAACTCAAAGTTTTGACCACTGGTTTGCTTGGCGCCAAGAAAGAAACAATTTGATGAGGAAGGGTCACAGCTAGAGGGCTCGGCCGCACAGAGTTGTTGGGTCCCACATCCTGCCCTAGAAAGAGGTGTCTGCAAAGGAGAGGAGAAACTTTCAGTGGGCTGGAACTTGCACTTTGGTGGTGTTCGACACCATCAGTAAATGTGACTTTATCCTAATTTGTTTTATTCCACGATGTTCTTATTTCTTTTGCATCCCTTACCATAAGAATTTCCACTGTGGTGTTGGGCATCAGTGGTGCTGCTGTAGTTGCTGGTGCTGCTGTAGTTGGTGCTGCAGTTGTTGGGGCTGCGGTAGGAGGTGTTGCAGTTGCTGGTGCTGCTGTAGTTGGTGCTGCAGTTGTTCGGGCTGCGGTAGTAGTTGCTGCAGTTGTTGGGGCTGCGGTAGTAGGTGCTGCAGTTGTTGGTGCAGCGGTAGTAGGTGCTGCAGTTGTTGGGGC
>JAPZEB010049520.1:0-10867 GCA_029783705.1 Chaetodon striatus
TGTAAAAGGTTTCACTTGTATGTGTGTGAGTTTTTCAGTATAGTATGTGAATGAGTTTGGGTTTCATATGTGTATGTACATGCTAATTCTGAATAATGTCCCATCCGGCCCCTCATAAGTTCACACTGCTGCAACTTTTCTCTGCACCGTTCACTTCAATCATTGGTCTGAACTGGGGTTTTGTAGCAGTGTAATGCTTACCTTTACCTTAACCATAACTATCTCTCTTTTAAACACTTCATAGCTTGCTAAATGTTAACTTAGTATTTTCCTCAGGGCTTTGACTTCCAGACCAAGGGGTGAAGGGGACTGATCATGGACTGATGAGTAAGTATGGTAGGTGAGTCATGTAGCTGGTGGGTGGGTCATGTATTGTGGAAATCCTGAATTATGGCCAAAAAGGTGAGGCCGCAGTGACCTTTACCTCTGACCAACAAATTCCAATCAGTTTATTCTTCAATCCAGGGGGGACACTTGGGCCAAATTTAAAGAAATTCCCTCAAGGTATTCTTGAGATATCACATTTACAAGAATGAGAAAGATGAGGTGACACTGACCGTGACCTTTGACCACTAAATTCTAATCTGTTTATCCTTGAGTCCAAATGAACCTTTGTGCCAAATGTAATGAAATTCCTTCCAGGCATTTCTGAGATATTGCATTCAAGAAAATGACATGGTTGTGAGATCACAGTGACTTTGACCTTTGAACGCTAAAATCTAATCAGTTAATGCTTGAGTTCAGGTGGACGTTTGTGCCAAAAATTCCATTTAGGTGTTTTTGAGATATCCTGTTCACTAGAATGGGATGGAGACATGATGCCTTCAGTCACGGCTGTCACTGGTGCAGAGGCATTACAATGCATCTTTTCTTTTAGCATGTTTGCTTCCCTCCATCCGCTCAAAACCAATAATGTCTTGCCATTCATAACCAAAATACATGCTAAGGAGATCAGGCATGGATTCATCTTTTCGAGGGAAAAATAGATATTAGTTTATCACATGATAATGTAGGATATACGAACATGCAGGACTTGTCAATTTTGCCCTTTTATATTTCATTCATTTTAATGATTGGAAAGAAGACCAGAGTATTATGATCAAGGGACTTTGACCCTTCTGGCACACAGAACATGAACCATTTACTTGGGTTTATTAAGAGTTGTGCAATTTGTTAATGATCTTAGGCTGTTTTTGTGTGATTAATTGTGTTTAAAGAGGGCATTTCCTTATTAGTGCTTAAAGTGATGAATCAAAAAGTCTTTGGTAAATTGGTGTCTCAGCATGACCATAAATACTCCCTTTTCACACTCTTTATATGTATCATCATGCCCGTCAGCAGTTCACCCAGCCCAACCTGTGTCTCAGCTGACACTGCAGTGTTTGATGCCTGCAGGGATGGTGCTGTATATCCAGACAGGCCTGTTTTTAACACCTGTGTTCAGCTCAGGTGGGTGTGGAGCTGCAGAGGTGGAATGATGGAACAACCTTTTGACGTCAGTGCAGCTGCCCCAGGCTCCTCTCTTCCTATTGTGATGCATTGACTGTGTACAACCAGTGGAGTAAACGACAATTGGAAACAAGAGGAGTCACAAAGGAGGGGAGAGCTGTCATACCAGTGTGGTGTACCTGAGTACCTTGAACAAACTGGATTTTCTGCCTTTGGTTCACGTGCAGATACAGGCTTGTTTAAATGTAATAAGCAGATACTGTTGCCTCAGGGTTGCATAGAATACGTTTTGTCTGCTTTAGTTTGCTCTATTCAGTCACCTATAACAGAATAAGGCTCAAAAATGTCAACAGCCCATTGACTTTTGCTTCTAGCCTGACAGATATTGAGAACAGAAGGAGTTATTACAAAGCTACGTCAAATCATTCAACTCATATCAGTTAAAAGAATACCTTGTAGGGATCACTCATTCAAAGAATCCACCTACCAGCACATTACAGAGACTGTCGCCCCCCCAAAAATCACCCCCAGTGCATAATCCATCCATTCATTTTCATCCACTTATCTAGGGCTGGGTCAATATGTGCAAAGTACTCTATACGTCCCTCTTTCCAGTGATGCTGTCCAGCTCCTCCTGGGGGATCCTGAGGTGTTCCAAGGCTAGATGAAATATACAATTTCTCTAGCGTGTTCTGGGTTTGTTGTGGATGTGCTTAGAAAACCTCTAACAGTAAGCAGCTAGGAGGATCCTCATCAGATGCCCGATCCACCTATACTGGTCCCTTTCAAGACAAAGGAGCAGCAACTCTATTCTGAGCTTCCTCCAGATGTCTGAACGCCTCATCTTATCACTAAGGATGCCCCCAGACACCCTACTATGGAAACTCATTTCAGCCGCTTCTATCCACAATCTCAATCTTTTGGTCATTACCCAAAGATCATGACCATAGGTGAGGGTTGGGATGTAGATATACCAGTGAATCGAAAAGTCTGCCTTCCGGTTCAGCTCCCTCTTCACTTTGATGGTCTGGCGCAGTGCTCACTTCACTGCTGATGCCACGCCAAACCACCATTTCATCCCATGCTCTATTTTACCCTCACAGCTACATAACAAACATACAATTTTGAACCCAAACAAAAAATCTTTTTCGGAACCTGACCAAGAAGTTTTGGTGCCTAAACCTAACCAAACTGCAACCGTTTAGCATTTTAGCATTCATTGGCAGAGCTGTTCTGTCATTCAGTTATTAAGGGGTGCTCACATTACGTAATATTCAGTTTGTTTAATCCAAACAAAAACCAAAGAGTAAAAACTTGGATTTTGTTACCTTTGACCAGCTGCTGGCTGTAGCTTCATGTTCCCCATACAGACATGGGAGCTGCATCAAACTTTACTATCTGTTTCTTTAAAAACTGATTTGGCTACCCTCAAAAACACTAAGGCCATTAATTTTCTACATTTGTGTGAATTATTGGGTTTTTAAGACCAGAGAAGTTTCTGTGATTACATAAAAACATAAATGTGGTGGTTATTTTACAAGCTGATTCCAGTGCTTAACGTTGGCTACTTTTAAGGCAACAAAATAAAATATTAAGATCTCAGCATTTCAACCAGGAAACAGTCACTTGTGTCCAATACGTGTGAATCAAAAGTAAACACAAATATGTGACTTAGTAGACTTTACATAACTACGCAAAGTACTTTACCTAGGTACTTTATGACCACTATTTATCACTCAAAATTTCTAAGTTTACATCACTTACCTCTCATACGTAGTTACTTTAACCAATCCTTTCCTAAATTTAACCAAGTATTCTTTTGTTCTAAACTAACCAAGTGTTTTTCTCTTCCTACACCTCACCAAACTGCAACTGTTTCACAATAAAAAACTGTGTCTGTTCTTAATAGAGTTTGCACCGGCATCACTACGTAATGCCTTGTTAAGAAGTCGTGTCCATTTCTTGTATTTCTGTGAGACTGTGTTGGCATACTAACGCCTCGAAAGCTAAGTGATCAACACGTTATATCTCGCTTATTTGATGTGTACATTAAACAGTGAGTTTGATTTTTTTGTTTGTTGGTTTTTGCTTTTGAGTGGTTACGTGCTATTTATGTACTTTTTCTTGGCCGGATACAGTGACTTCCTGGAGTCTGCATGTCTGGCAACCTCACAATGACAGTGTTATTATTTGTCAGACACTTAAGACTTAAGAAATACAGATAAATGGCTCTGTCTTAAAGGGGGATTCTGCACATAAAGGTCAGTTTACTAGACATAAGAGCTAAGCCCTGATGAATCAGGGTAGTAGCAGGTCTACAAAAAAAAAATCCCAGACATAAAATAAAACAGTTGCATTTCTAAGTCTGAGGAATATGGGTCTAGAAAAAGAAAAGATGCTATTGGTTGCATTATGGGAAATGTCTGATTTGTTGATGAAACGTGACCCATGACTAGGGCTAAAAAACATTACCTCTGCCTGCATTCACAATTTAATTGCTTGAGTACCCTTTTAAATGAGATTTAAATGCCTCTGTTTCAAAGCATGAGAGGAATGTGGTAACATTACTTTTAGAATAAACTGCACTGAAAAGTTTCTGTTTTACGTAACACCACCTACTTGTGTATTAATAGAAAGAGCAGTGACATGTCTAAATCATGTGGAACTGTTCCACTCATGAAAATAAATATAGATACCAAAGACTGTGTGAATGGCCTTGTGAGATGAGCAGTAAGATACCTCATGTAATATAGGCGTGTGATATGATTAATAGCCTGAGGCATGTCAGAGTACTGCATGCTTCACATACCAAAGAGCAGCCTGAAACTCAGAGGTCATTCCCTGAATTAACTTCCTTTTTAACCTGTGTGTCAATAGACACAACAAGTCAAACCAGAAGGCACAGAGGTGGGTTCCACCTGCATGTGATGGTTACAGAGATCATTCCTACAGCTCACTGTCTTTTTTTTTTTTTTTTTTTTTTTCTACATCTCACTGTCAGCTAGGGCCTGGCAAGCAAAATAATAACTTATGAGGTATGATTTAAAGGAATAAAAGTGATTTGTTTAAAAAAGAAAACGACCTTTTTTTTTTTTTTACCGAGTTCACTTTTTCTCTTTCATCTTTAATGGAAACACAAACCGTGAATCACTTTTTACTGCTTTGACACTGAATGAGTTCAATGACCACATCTTTCAAATTCTTGAACTGTTGTCTCAACTCAATCTGCACCAAACCTCAGTGTATTTTTGCACATGTTCACATATTATTGTACAAACTTTTATATTTACATTCAAAACTTAACATGACACAAAACTACTGTAAATTAGATTGCAAGTTGCTACATTTGGTTACAACAACATCCAAAGGTGTTTTCACATTTAGTCCTTTTTACACGAACCGAACTTAGTCCTCTTAAAGTGGACCAAAAAGTAGACTAACAGAAAAGGGGCTCTGTTCTTTTTGTGTTCACATTGTCAGTTCATTTCAAAGAGGACTCAGTTCTCTTTCTGGTCAACGTCTATAGCCTATATCTAATATATATTGACATAGTTTTGTTTTTACTTTGACGCGGCCCTGCAGTATGGTTATGAAGCCCCTTGCTTAATCTTGCTTTCAGATTAATTTAAAACTGGAGGAAAACCTTCAGCGTTTCTGTGCTGTAGAGTGTATGTAGACTGCTATTTGATGTATTCTACATTCCACATCTGGAGACATACAGTATCTTCTGTGGACCAAACTACTCCTCATCCTGCGTTCTTGCAAACGTTAAAACGTTATAGGCCAACATGGTCTCGTCTGTTTTATCAAATGTCCCAAGTCAACAGTATGTGATCTAAAGGACTAAATAGACTTGAAGAGAACCAAACGTGGTCTGTGGTCAGTTTGATTTGCTTCAGAGGCGTCTGAGTTCTCTTGGAGTGTTCACATATGCACAAAAAATGCAGAGTCACCGCTCTGAGTCTGTTTAGAGGGCTGAAAAGAACTAAATTTGAAAACTCCCTAAAAAGAAAGAAAAAACACTAATGCAGGAACCTTTTTAGGGACATAAAACAATGAACACCTTTTTTCACTCCTGGAAGACCTTTATGAAAGACTTGACCAGGTGAGGAAAGGGTAAGGCAGAACTTAACAAGTTCAAACAAGCCAGAACGTTTTTTTTCCCCCCTATAGCAGAATGATAACGTGTGCTTCCAGACCTTTCTCTAGTGCTGACACAGTGCTGTGGAGATGGGTTTGGCTATGCAAGACTACATTGTGACTGAAACGGCTTAATCAGGAGGCAAATGTGGGTGTCTGTGTCATCATTTTCAAAAGTCTCTTTTTTTTTTGTAACTACATGTTTCACGTGGAAACAATCTTTTATTTACTTTTATTTCACAGATTACAAACAATAAATTGTGAAGACAATAAAGCCCCCACAAAAAAGCAAATCCCATGTGTGATTTACCCTGACTTCATATGAGTGTAGAAAATCTCAGCTAGTCGCTAGGTTGATTGATACAATGTAAAATACCATAAGCTTGAGCTAATAATGTTAGCATGTTGTATTTATTTGAAAATGTGTTTAGTATTTGAGTGAACACTTTGTAAAGCTTTTACTTTTTAATGCTTGTAAAACTTAATGCTAAGTCACACAGCAGCCCCACATTGTGTTTACTTCACGTGTTTCCCTGTACTTGACTGCCTGTCAGGACATGAAACTTGGAGCTCTCCTGTTTGCTGTTCCAGTGCTGGAGCTGAGATAAAAAAACTACTGAGGGGAGGGGCTCTGTTTTTGCTTTGCTTTGCTTTACACACAGTTGCTCCTCCACAGATATGATCTGGGTTTAGAACAAAAGATGGGGCCCATGCTCATCAAAGTGAAAGGCCAGCTTATGAACTTCCTGTTTTATGATGAAATGAGAGTGGCATTTTACATAAAAAAAAAAAAAAATCATTGTTGTAAACATCTCATCCACACAATGCAACAAATGTAATATCCATTTATGAACAGTTATGAGCCTGAGTAGGTTTGCCTGAGTGGAGAATGGAGATGCTTTCTTCTAATGGTTTAACAGATTGTGGTGATATTGTGTTTTGGATGCACTCAGTTCTATTTTTGAATGTGTGTCTCATCTGAAATGGTGCGTGAAGCCAGAGCCTCCCTTTAACCGGCCCAGCCCGGGTGAACTGACAGACATGTAGATACTCATCAAAAACCACAGAGCCTTCTACAATTACTGCGCTGCTCTGTGGAAGAAAACAGAGAGAGGAGAGACAGAGAAGAAGAGGGAAGCAGCTAGTCAGTTCATCTTTAGATATATGAATGTAATCCAGTGTAGTGACTGATGTGCCCCTGACTCAACATATTTGTCCTAATGTAGAAATGGTGTATTAATTATGCCAATTGATGAAGATAGTTAGGAGGCAAAAAAAAAAGTTTCTAAATGTCATATTCTTTGCATATGAAGTTGCACACAGAGCGTTTGTAGAGGCAGTAAGGAGAAGTGTGGTACAGAGGCAGATGGAAAGTGGTGATAAAAAAAAAAAAAGTCAGCAGCAGAGCCAGAGCAGGACATCTGGTTGGGTTTGCTCCTGATCATGTGTGATGAGGCCTGCTGAAGTCTTTACCACGGTAACTCCAGAGAGAGACATAGCCTCAACCACACATAATGGGAGACAGCTGGCCACTGCTGCCCTGACTGTAACTGAAATGTTGAGCTCATTCTGAAAATGCTGTTAATCAGTGTTGGGGATGCTACAGCAGCTAGTGGGGCTCTTTGCTACTTTTCATTGGGAGGCATTTAAGAAACAGCAACACTGCTTTTATTGACACTTTTATTGACAGTAGCAGCTACTCAGAAAAAGCAGCTTCAACAGTGATAAATGAATGACATATCCACTATATTACATTACACAATTACCAAATACTGTGAAGTTACATATTACTTTTAAGGCCAAAACACACCGGTCCTTCAAATAATAAGCCACCATTATTTTAAATGTACAACCCCACACTGGCAGCGGCCAATAGCTCGTTGGTGCTCCTGTACGCGCCGCCCCACAGCACTTCACATCACTGTCCTACTTCTAGCCTCATCACTCCCAGGATTAAATGCATTATCCCCCACTCGCTCTCTGCTTGTAAATACCAGCTCCCGTGGCAGCTCTTCTTCTCTGCCTCTATGGCAGCTCGACTCCTCTCCTCACCATGGATGTATAAAGAAAACTCTGTAATTGTTGCTGTCTCATATGAGACAAAGAATGGATGAGGAGAGACTCGTTGTTGAGGTTGAGAAATACCCTGAGCTAAACGACCCATTACAAAGATAATGTTCAAATAGATATTGCCTGGCGAGTCATAGCTCTGGAGATGGGCTCTACAGGTGAGAAAACAGGTTTAATTAGGGGCTGTCCACACATGATTTTAAGCTAATGCAGAGGTAGAGGAAGTACAGATCCTTCAGTAAAAGTAGTCATAACTTTGTATGGTTGTCTGTTGATGAGCTGTAATGTGACGTGCCCAGTGTCTGCTAGGGATAGAATAGCCTTTATTGTCATTGTATAGCATACAACAAAATTGGGGTGTCATTTGACGCATGTCAAGTGACATGCGGTGCAGGTGTGTTTTAAGCTGTAGTGTTCTCAGGGCTGCTGCTGGCATTTAGGTGCCTTAAGCTCAACTTCTTTGTAGTTAAAAGTTAAAAGTATGTCTCTGTAGTGGCCCTCTCTGTGTGCCTCTCATTCAGAGTGAACATATGTGTGCAGGCTCAGTGGCCAATCGCCACCAAGTTAGTTAAACTTGCGCTTACTTCTTGGATCCACTGTAGCCTCCTCTGTCACTACTGTTGCAGCTGTAAATGCTGGATAAATTGTGACTCGTTTCATCATCATAATTTCATCAATTTCAGCCACATAAAATTTGTAAAGTCTAGTAGAGCAGCATATATCATTTTGTCCCCATTCAAGATTTTATGAAAGATTTAAAAAAACAACATTTCTGGAGTTATTTATCTTAAAACAAAACACAAAGTGTGTAGACGAGTGTTGCAACCATTAGTGACTGCTGTACTGTATCAGTCCTCACCAATGCATGAAGGCATGTGGTATATTGTGTTGTGTTGCTGATCTGTGAACTGTACACGCACTGATGCTCTGGACAAATGAAGTTCCTAACGGATAAATAAAGTTCTTTGAATTGAATTGAATTGAATTGCAAACCGAGCACCCGAAGAAGTTTCCCCAGGATTTCCCAACATTGATCCCTTATTAAGCTAGCTTGCATTTTTACATTGTACCAAACAACAGCCACGTCATGCTGCCCCAGTGTGTGATTTTAGACAGCATGCTGGCAATATATAAATAAAAGAGGCGCAACTGGCATGATGTGTAATACAACAGCGTTGGCCTCTCGTGTTACAAATAAACACACATATTGGTGGTCCCTGTTATATGGCGGCTGATCTCGTCTTCTGCTCAGTGGGTAAGGAGCCCTCAGACCTCATTGTCTCCCCAATACCTGGACAATTTCAGTTGCTGCTCTTGTTTGACTTAGCTGTAAACTGCTTCTAGCTACTTTTTAAATCTCATGGTGGTGGGTCGCATGCATAACATGTTGCCAAAATGTCACATGGTTCATGGTCCAGACATCATTTAAACGCTGTTATTACCTCTGCTGCTGGCTTAAGCCTCCTACAGACTGTGACATTTTAGCAGTCTTATAAGTTTAGTGCAAGCTGCAGCTCACCGCTATTTTCTTCCTTGCTTTGTCCTTCTTTACGCGATCATGGTAAGAGCTGGAGGACGCATCATACGGGCAAGGCTTCCGCTGTCACAACTCCACAAGATTTTCCTCTTTGTTGGAATCCTACACATTTCTTTTAGTGCATTTTGCCTCCATGGCGAGCTGCTATCCATCTGTTTGATTGGGTTTAGCACCAGTGCGTCATTTCATGCTGCATTTCTATTGGTTGGTTGGTAGACATAGGTGGGAACAGCAGTCACACATTGAGATGGTCATACCAAATTTGTGACACCGTCAGAACTTTTTCCTTGGCTGTCTTTGATCGCACGACCGTGACTAAAGCCATCCTTGAACCTCTCCCACTACGCGATGTAGGACCATCGTTTTAGAGCCATGACCAAAGATATCACCACTTTTCTGTCACGCTGGTAATCTTTCGTCGGGGACAGCCCAAAATTGCATAGTGTTTACTGGGCTTAAAGTCGATACAACTCTTTTCCTCCGTTGTGCAACTGTATTTTTTTTATACAAAACAGGAATAACAATGTGACATTCCCACCTTGAAGAGGCAGTGTAATTTTGTGTTCACACTGGGCACAATTTAAACAATTGGCGCAAGTGAATTACATGTTAAGTCAATGTAAAGATGCGATTAGACGCAAATTCCCACCAGGCAGCGCGATGGACGCAACGCAAATGACTTGATATAAGCAGCACGAATGAAGGGAGTAGCACGATTTCGTGTCATATATTTTTTTCACAAGAGTTTAAAGATCTGAACTTCAGTGACCAATTCACGCTGTGATAGCCACTTAACATTGAGATCTTCTGGGGACGTATGACGCGGAGGACATACTGTCAGAAGTTCATTCATCAATTCAATGATTTCATGCACATATGACTTGAGTTATTGGTGCCCATGAGCGGGTCAACTGTTCAAACTTGTGCAAATAACGTGATGCGAAAATTTGCATTGGGTTGGGTATGTACACAAACTACAATGGGCTAGAGAGATGAGAGAGAGAGAGAGCTATGTGGCATGAGCAGAAAGACAGAAAAAAGGTCTGATGATCTTTCCCTTTTTTTGTTAACTTAATGACCCTGAAGCATAATTCATTTTATTATTTTGAGCAAACATGTTTATCATATTGCGTATAATGGTCTTGTGGTTCCAACTGTAGTTGTGCTTCATCTTAGATTGAAACAGTTCCCTCCCTTCAGCCCTTGATGCCCCACACACAAAGCATTAATGTGTGTGGGCACTGTGGTGGTGCCGAGTGCTCCACTCTAAGAAGTACTAGTACAGAAAAACAATTTGCGTCCACACCAGCCTTTTCTTTTTTTTCTGTTCTTCCTTAGAAATTATACATCTTTATGCCACCAAACCAACAGGAAAACAGCTGAATCCTTTTCTGGGAAAGGGAATGATAAATTTTAATTGTAATTGTCTCTGTGTGGACACAGAAGCCTCTTTTACACAGGAATTGAGCAAATGTGCAGGAAAGCTCAATCCCTCTTCTTTCCTAACTGGCAGTATAAAAACAAAATCGGGGAGGGCGGCAAATTGCCGCCTGCCTTCTTTTGTTTATACAGAATGCACCTTTTTCGAGGAAAAGGGGGGCGTGAGCTAGTAACAGAACGTGCAGCTCAGCGTGTGACGTAAACGGTGACGTACCGAGGAAAGCCGCGGCT
>JAPZEB010049647.1:0-10863 GCA_029783705.1 Chaetodon striatus
AACAAAATAAAATAAATATAAAAAAAAAAAAAAAAAAAAAAAAAAGCTTTCAGTGCAGCACAGTACAGTATAGTAGAGACATTGATTGTTACTTTCTGCCTTTACTTTTTCTAGGTGAAAAACCTGCTCAGACACATTCTGGATGACACCATCAATCCCAAACCCAGAGGGCAAAAAGAAACAATTAAATCCCTCTTACCACCTCTGCATGCAGGGATTGTTCGTTTGCTGATCTACAACATGTATCTGAAAGATGACGTGATGGATCAACTGTCTAACTTGTGTGATCTTCTTTGCCTGCCGAAGATGCCACAACACAATTTCTTGTCTTTCTGGAAAGACTTTGCAGGCCCTTTGGCAGACAAACAGAGGTAACTGATGTGTGAGTTACGTTTGCATAAAATAACAAATATTACCAATACAATATATTATTCCACTCGGTGGGGTGCAGTTCTCCACCAGGCGGTCGCCTAAGCTGACGGTGGCCACTCTAGACCAACACATTCTTACTCAGATCTTGTCACATACTGATGTTTAGTCATGGACTTTCCATATTTCCTTTCCTTTTCCTTTCATTGATTTCTGGTGACGCAAGTCTTGGATGACTTCGAAATGAGACTCGAAATGGAATCTAATAAAAATACACAGCTCACCTATTTTTGAAGAAACCATGGCGCATTGCACAGAGCAGATGTTTTTTTTTTACTAACAGGCACTGTATGTGAAATATAGGTACAATCTAATTGTGAGGATGAATGTGTTTTTAATGACTTAAACACAGCAACAAATCTTTGATCCATGTTGTTCATTACTGAACTTTGAACGGTATTAACTTCAAAGGCTACAGCACAACAAAGTAGCTATGTCCCCAAAATGTCTTACCTTGACTATACTGACTTGTATCTGTGCAAAGTTTGTCTCTCAAGAGGTGTTTTCACATTTCTCTACTTAGGGGGTTGATGTTTGTGCACTTCCCTGAAATCTAAGGGCCCAGACACACAAAGATGGTTTCAGAGAACTAGTTGCAACAGAGGCCTTCTCCTGCGTCGCCTGACGTCGCTGTGCCTTGGCCAAAAAGTTGCGCATGAACACATTGCAAAGACCTCAGCAGATGCCTAACTGGCACATGACATGCAAAGTTTGTCATTGGCCTCATTTGTTAAAAGGGTCTATCCACCCTGAAGCATTTCTTAAAGTGGAAGTACTCAGTGAAAATACTGTCAATATAGCCAACTGATGGTCTGTTTTTAGGTGGCTAAAATATGTTTTGTTGCTGACCCGTCCCCAGCAGTAAATTTCTTGCCCTCCATGTCCAACTCCAGCCTGCTTCTCCGAACTGGGGACATGCTAACTGACAAAAGTCATTCAAACCAATGTCTATAAAGCTTTTAAATAATGGTAGATAAAGCCAGGACTGGCATAAGATTATGACGATTATTTATTTGTGTTCCTTTTGTTAATTCCACGTTGGTGTGTAATGTTGATTTGTTTATGGACTATGTTGTATGTTTTATTTTTTTAATGGCTGCAACATGGGTGAAGAGCCCAAGACAAATGTCCCACTCTGTGGGACAACAATGAATCTTGAATCTTTAAATACCCCATACAACCCCACTTTAAAAAAAGTGAACTGTCCCTTTAACAGGTGACGGCAGAAATGTATTATTTAACAGAAATGGTGCAATTAAATCAAAGAGTCTGTAGAAGAGGAGATGCCAGTGTTCATTGTAGATGCTGAACTTTGAAATGTTGAGTACTTTTTCCACTGTAAATATAATGAAACTAAACACTGACTTCTTCACTGGTAAAGTGTTGCAGATGCTGTTGAGATGTTGTGCAACAATGCTAGACAACGCCATATTGAGAAGTGGGTCTTGGTCATCCCTCTGATTCATCTACTGAGAGGAGAAAGCAAACCATTTGAGCCAGTTCCACCTGAACTGAATCCACAGTTTGAATCCTGGACGGGTTTGAGTGGGAGCAACAGAGCACATTCAAACAGGGACCGTAATCTTAGGTATGTGTTTTTCTCCTGCAAAGACTTGAGCAATAGTGCTGATGTTAATGTAAAACAAAAATCTTTTGATGACATCTTGTTGAAATTGAGTTAAATGCATTATTTGTGGGATATTCTGATTTTTTTTTTCTAAATCTTACCTCTTGGTCACCATAATGAACTCCGACTATGATTAAGGAATGTGATCTCGACCATGAAAGAGCATGCGTACCTGGCAGACATTGATCGTCTTCTTGTGCACTCTTGGATGTCTTTGCTGAATGTGGACGATCTGACAAGCTTCATGTCCAGTGTGCATGTGGAGCTCCTAGACATTCTTCATTACATACAGTTCAGTATCAAATATGGGATCAATCACTCCAACTACATGGTATGTATCCTTAAATTGGATATAATATTTTCTTTTTATAATAGCAATAGATCAAATGACATCAAATGAGTTTAAAAACAATGTGACAGTGAGAAAGAGGTCATTCAAGGTGATGAACTTACAGAGAATTATCACCTAAATCTTCAGCTTCCCTTGGCTTTATGAAGCTTTATATTAAGTTTAAGCCTGTTGTTTAGGTCTCTCTTTTTCTGGTCTGGTTCACTCTCCCTGCTCAGATACAGTAGAAAATAACACTTCAAACCCACTGTACACAACCCCCTTAGCACCAAACAACATGCAGACTCAGTTAGATACTAGCCGGGTGACATTATGCAGAATTTAGCAGCTAAAGAGTCACATATTTCCCACAGGAGTTGGAAGAGACCAAAAACAGAGCTAAGAGAGCTAAAAGAGAGTTATTGGACAAACAAACAAACTCGCAGTATCAGCTTGAACGGCAATGATGATGTCAGTGTTTACAACTTGTTCTGCTGACCCCAGTTATTACATGTTTATATCAAAGCTTTCATTTGCTATATCTTCATATTATGTGTTACAGGCTTTGAAAGATCTGGCATGTTGTCTTATCGAGAGAGAAAGCCATCGCACTAAACGGTAAAAAAATAATTTAAAAAATACCCTGTAATACAGTATCTCTGCAGTGATGACCAGGAATTTCAGCAACCTTTATGCTACACAACAATAATCAAATATCTTTCTCCGTAGTTTTGATGACAAATATGGAGAGTGTTGCCTGAAGACTGCAGCAAGGCTTCTTGGTTCTATCTGCCGTCAAACAACAGATCAAAGCCGCTGTAATGTTCCTGTTTACTTTCTTGATCTGGTCTGTTTCATTACCAAGGCATACGACCACACTGCTTCCCAGGTGAGACTCATCCGTCAGTCCGTTGGACAGGTCACCCTTTACTGTTTCCAATGAATTAAGTGTTATTTTTCCTCTACCCAACATTTGACCACTTTGGGGACAGGTATTCACACTTCCATGTGTTAAAAGAAGTCTTATCTTGTTATTCCTAATTAAAGGCAAGGTGTACAGCAAAGCTGAAAGTAATGACCAGCTTTTTATGCATAAATGCAAGCAGAGTTTTTTGTATTATGCAAAATTGATGCAAAAGATAGAGATATCAATAGTAACATTGAACTGCTGTTCCAGGCAAGAGAGAGAATTCATGAAGAGTCGGTTGGGGAGACATTGGAGACAGTGAGGGAATGGAGGAGAAAAACCTTCAAAAACAAACTGCTTAATGATTGGAGCTGTACCTTTTCTGTACCTAATGAAATCAAGGTAAGCCCAAATTTCTGATAATATATATCATGTTGTTCTATATGTATATGTTGTTCTCTGTTATGGTTTTACCTTAAAACCTTTTTTTCCAGTGTGTTAGCCATTTGATGTTGTATACAGCACTTGTGACATATCTGACTTATTAAAATCCATGTCTCTCTTTCAAGGTATGGGACAAGTTACTCTCAATATCCTTCAGTCACGAGGAACACACTTCATTCTGGAGAACAACCTTCATGGAAGATTTTGAAGGAAAACTAAAACAAGTAAGACTGAAGTTGTGTCTATGTTTATATGCTGTACAGATCTTTACATGTGCACTTTAGAAACAAAATGAAGATGTGTGCTTCTGTGCTAGGAAAAACCAGTGGATCAAATTGGAATATACTCAAACAAGATGGAAGAACTGAGCAAGACGAGTCCACTGGTATGCACCTCACTGGAGAAATGTGCATTGGATGCGGTTGCAGCTGTTTGTCAGGTATGTGTGCTTTGGAATTTGAAGTGGTGAATAAGCAGTTAATGAATGCTTTGTAATAGGGCTACCATATAATGTAAATGTGGATATCTTGTTTTGTGTTTATTATTAAACAATTTTAACTCCTTTTATAGGCAGCAAAGGATTGTGTAAACAAGCGTTGCCCAAACCTTTGATGACTAAGTGCTAGTTTAGGGAGCCAGCATATGATTGAGAGCTGTACAGGAAAAGTGCAGTTGTGATTTGTCCACCAAAAACACTAACTTTAACCATTAGCACTGATGACAAAATGTTATTCCCAGGACACTTGTGAGGCACCACTTGTTGCCATGCAACCAGTAGCTTTGGACAAGTTGTCAATTCTAACCTGACAGACACTTGTTAGGGAGGCGCAGTTTGATACAGTCTCTTAGTCCATCCATCCATCCATTTTCACCAGCAACACTTTCAAAGGTGTTCCCAGGCCAGATGAGATATGTAATCCCTCCAGCATGTTCTGGGTCTGCCACGGGGCCTCCTACTAGTGGGACGTGCCTGGACCATCTCCAATGGGAGGCGCCCAGGAGGCATCCTGATCAGATGCCCGAACCACTTCAACTGACCCCTTTTGATGCGAAGGAGCAGCAGCTCTACTCCGAGCTTGCTCCGGATGTCCGAACTCCTTACCCTATCTCTAAGGCTGAGCCCAGCCACCCCATGGGGGAAACTCATTTTGGCCGCTTGTATCCGTGATCTCATTCTTTCGGTCACTACCCAGAGCTCCTGACCATAGGTGAGGGTTGGGACGTAGATGGACTAGTAAATCAAAACCTTTGCCTTCACTACGATGGCCCAGCGCAGCGCCCGCATCACTGCAGAAGCTGCCCCAAACCGCCAATGCATCTCACACTCCATTCTACCCTCACTCATGAACAAGACTCCGAGATACTTGAGCTCCCTCACTTGAGGCAGTAACTCTTCCCCAACCAAAAGGGGGAAATCCACTGGTTTCCGGCAGAGAACCATGGCCTCGGATTTGGAGGTGCTGACTCTCATCCTGACCGCTTCACACTTGGTTGCAAACCGCTCCAGTGCATGCTGAAGGTCACAGTGTGATGAAGCCAGCAGAACCACATCATCTGCCAAAAGCAGAGATGCAATTCTGAGGTCCCCAAAGTGGACCCCTTCCTCCCCTGGCTGCGCCTCAAGATCCTGTTCATGAAGATCACAAACAGGATCGGTGACAAGGGACAGCCTTGGCAAAGGCCAACACCCACCCAGAACGTGTTTGACTTTACACCAAGTGTGCCTTCAGGAAGTCCACAAAGCACATGTAGATTCCAACACACCTGCATGACAAATATTGGATGTGCACATTTTTTTCTCAATCTTCTTAACAAAATATAAAAAGCAAGAATTTTCATAGGCTGGAATCTACCAGTGTTTGGTAAGAAACGATGTAATATTCATTGTAACTCTTTTTCTGTTTAGGATAAATCTGGCAGAGCTGTTTCAGCTCTATTTGAGAAGCATGATATCACAAAGTTTGGGAAGCTGATGTCTGTTGTTGTGCTGAAGACATGGCCCACAGATGCAAATGGAAGATACGTTGAAGGCGAGGACTCAATATTTGAGTACCTTCTAAACTGGCCAATGGCCAAAACTGTTTTCCAAATGACAGGTAAATGCTTAAATATAATATACAGTGTTACAAGAATGAGTTTGGAATCTGCTCTTTATTAATGAACAGCATACGCACACTCTCTTGCTTAAAAGATAATAGTAATGCCTAAAGAGTGAGAGTGAAAGAACATTGGGGTGTTTTGGGCTCATCTCAAGTCAGTCTATTTAATTATTGTCTCATAGTATTTTTTTGTGATCATTTTTTTGTGTTTTTCCAAGTTTTTTGTGTACATAACTCACAATAAACTGTTTTGTTGGTTATGGTTGCATGCTTGTTTTCCAGGTGTAAGAGGAAGACTGATTGACAAATTGTCAGATGATGCACAAATCAGGATGACTTTGGCAACTTCAGCATTCAAATCTGTGTCAGAGAAGTTCCTCAGTGGAGAAATCCAAATGAAAACTTTAAAGCAAATCCTCCAGAAAGAACGTGAATTTCTTGACTTGCTGAGGATCGGTGAGAAGGAATATTTGTCATATTTCTACTGCTCTTTCTCCCCAACTTCCTCTTCCTTTGACTTCTCTTTTGACTTTCTCTTTTTCATTACTTCTTCTACTGCTACTCCAGATTCTGTATGTAAAAAAAAAAGTATGAGCTGAAGTTGTAAATTTGTTCTGAAGCACATTTATATTGAAGTGTGAAATATTTAGAAGAATTTAGTTCTGTATTCCTTAGTCATGGCAATGCTAGTTTTCCCACTTACTCTTAGTGGTGATATTTAGTAATGCAGGTAGTTTTGTTTTTTATTTAATCAGCTTTTGAGATTGAGTAGTGGTCTTGACTTGTCGTGAATTAATACCTCCTATGAAAAAAGCAGTGTGTAGATGCCGCAAGGCTAATTTATACAATGTAAAATGCCATATGCTCCTGCTAAAAACATTAGCATGTTGTATTTGTGGGGAAAATGTGTCCAGCAAAAGACAAGTGCTTTGTCTGAGAATGCTGCGAGTTATAGTGAGGCTGATTTGTGTGCTTGTGTTTGAAATTGTCTCTATTAAGTCATGCTTAATGTGTGTTTTGAATTAACTAAACTTTACAGTGTGAAAGCGACGGTAACTGACAATCTTGTCACACTAGTTCTCTTCACAGCTTTTGGCTAGGCTAAATTGCCTGAACCATCATCATCATGTTTTCTTTTAGTCAAGCTTTTCTGACATAGCAATAGTAACTTAGATCGGTTAATTATTAAATATTTCACAAAAAAATGCCATAGTAGATTTATCTTGTGATCTTTGTTGGGATGGCAGGTTCCCCAGGTGGGGAACTACTGCTTAAAGCATGCCTATCTTCATATTCTTTTGTATGTTGTGTGTTTATAAATACATCAATATGGGGATACTTAACATGTCCAGTGAGTCTTTGTTGAGGCTCACAGTTGTAAGTCTGCTGTTGCATTACTGTTAATCTGTATTTTCCTCTAGATGGTCTCTGTGATGATGGTCGATGTAGAGATGACAGTATGAGAGAATTACTGCGACTAAGAAAGGCTGAAGCAGGAGCTGTCCATCAAGAGAAGGAGTTGGTCAAGGGTCTTCTTCAAATCTGCCAGGAGCTTCCACAACATGTCAAAGGTAGGCAGCCCTGGCACACTGAGAGAAATAATGTTGAAGGTTCAAGTTTATTTTAGAACCGTTATTCTCTTACTGCATTGTCTATTTCTCTTCTCAAATGTTTTCAGAAACATGTTTTAGCTTACTGTTTACCTGTAATATGAGATCATTTGTTACCAACTGGCTGCCAATGGGTCAAACAGACAAGCTTGCATTATGTGACCGACCAATGGGAGCATTTATTGCTATGGTGCGACACAGTGCATTTAGGTAGTTGTAGATTTTCTACTTCTTAAGCAAAAGCGAATGCAACAGTCCTGTTTCTCTTTTTTCTTTGATCATGTAGCTCCAATGTCATAAAGCATTAGTGTCTTGTTACTGCATAGACAGCCTTGCTTTATAAAAAGACCATCTTTCCAATATTTTGAATTCACAGTTGACTTCGAGGGGTTGGACAAAAAACTGCAACAGGATATTGAGATGATGAATCTGAGTGAATTTATGAAAGTTCACACTCTTGATGGACAGACCTCTCCTCCAGCTGGGCAGGTCACTTATTTCGACCTTTGTGGTAAGACCCGTCAGATGGCTTCAGAACTACATGCCATTAAAGACAGCGCAATCTTCAAAATGTGCTGGATGAATCAAGTGGAAGAGCTGTCAAGAGGCGTACCCGATACAGATACAGATGACACTGAACATCTTGGTGCTAATGAAGAAATCTACACTCTCGACCTGGTCTACAGCCAAATATTCGAAAACTGCTACAGCAAGTACAAAGAGCTTTATGAGGGTCTGAAGAGTGGGGAACTGTTACTGGAGGAAATAGACAGCCTCTTTGAGGACTATAAGGGAAAGAACAACGACTTGGAGGGAGATTTGCACATCATGTGCAGAATAAATCCATCTGACAACAGAAGATGGATCAAAAGAAGGATTCAGCAGATTCAACAGTACCATGATCTTCATCTTGCAATGGAATCTGCCAAAATCATCATGGATATCAGGAACACAATATGTCCAGATGGAGACTTTGGAGCATTGGAGAAGTTACTGCAAATGGTACGTTTCCTAACAATTTGCTGTTCTTCCTAAAGTTCAGAAGAGAAGATATGTCCTTTAAAAAGGTATTTTAAAGACACAACTTTACCTGTAAGACATTAGCAGCAGACCTACTGACATGGCATCATTCATAAGGGAGGGATACTCTCGGTGGATACAGAGGAAGATGTAGTTGTATTCAGCTGTAAAATATGTATTTTCGATATGCACAATTGTTGACATACTAAAGTACATTGTGGTCAATCTCAATACTGTACATTCATTTTTCAGAATCAAGCTGACTTCAAGAAAAACAACCTGAATTACATAGATGATACCTTCATAAAGGCCAAAACGATTCTGATGGACATTACGAAGGATGGGAGGGAATGTCTTCAGAAGCTCAATCAGAGCCGAGAGTTTGTCCTATGGGTTAAAAAAGAACTTGAAGGTACAGTAGATACCATTGTTTGTTATCAAGAGTTAAACACAATGATTTGCATCAGCTTAAGGAAATTTGTAATTGCAGATATCAATGAGCTGAAAGTTTTTGTTGACCTGGCAACCATCTCTGCTGGAGAAAATGACCTGGATGTGGATCGAGTGGCCTGTTTTCATGACGCTGTCCTTGGTTACTCTTCCATGTTGTATGGACTGAAGCAGGACTCTGACTTTGAGGCTTTCAAAGAGGCATTGTCAAAGTTGTGGAAGGCATTTGAAAATGACAAAGATATACCAAAGAAGCTGGTGAGATACCACCCTTTATGTTACGACCATTACTGCCACTATAACTAAATTGGAACTACTAAAATTTAACATGCTGTTAAAATTACTGAAGTCCAGTTTAGACCAAAGAGTCATGAGATGATGAGTAAAAACGTTCAACTACTTGCAATGCACCAGTTTACAACAGTGCAACCAAACGAGATGGTGTATTGTCTCCATTACAAACACTAAACAAATCACTTTCAACCCACTTTGCAGCTTTTCAAGCTTTTTTTTTTTTTAAAACAGCATAAACATTAAAAAATTATGGAGCCATAAGCCAGAGAATCTGGAGCCATCCGTGGGTGCTTCAATGGAATACCAAGAGGATTTATGCAAATTTCTGCCCTGAATTTGAGAAAGAAGATCGTCCCCCTTTTGGAAATTACTCCCATCTATTCCTAGACCAGTTTCATTGTTTAGGGGAGTAAATGTCATCTCTAAACAGCAGAGAGAACACTATCTAGACAGCATTTTATCAGGGGAACAATTGATGATAGTGCTGCACTTTTTGATGACAAGTGAGCTACAGCCCATAGATACAGGGGTCAGATGATACAGGGAACGCGCCTTATGTTCTAAAACCAGCCACTGGCGACTTTACAAGCTAAGTTGCAGAGCGATCATCAGCTGACTTGAGCTGAGCTGAGTGGGGCCAACTATAAAAAAGTTTGGTAGGTCAAGGTTGAAACAGGAAATAGCTCTACAAAATCGTAATGTAATTATTAAGTAAATGATAAGGTTACAGCCAGGACCACTAGTGTCAGTGCAGTGCTTGTTTCAATTATCTTGTTAAGTAGTTCCTAATTTCCAGTTTCTAGTGTGCCTTCTTTTACAAATATCAGCAATTAAGTTGGCCAGTAAAATGTTATCTCAATCAATAGGAATGATTCCCAAATGAATTATGAAATAACAATAATCAATGCACATTCAACATTTAACACAAATCTTTTTGGAAAAGCAGTATCCTCAAAGGATACATAGAGCATAAAAAACTTGATTATTTGTATTTTACTTTTTAATTACATTCAGATTCTTTTTCTTTGGTGTCTGATTTCAGCATGATACAGCACGTCATCTGGAATGGTTAAAGACTGTTAAGGAAAGCCATGGATCTGTTGAATTTTCATCCCTGTCCCTGGCTACATCCATCAATGAGAGAGGAATATACACCATCAAGGGCCAAAACCAGAAAAAGGTACACTAAATTGACTATCTGAAATTAATGCTTTAATTTGAAAGAAACACACACACACACACGCACAAAATGAAATACAACAAATGAATAAACATGACAATATATACGTACAGAAACCTAATAATTTTTAACTGTAATAATGTAAATATGAAAGAACAAAATGTAAATGTATTTTAATGTCTTGTTTATGTTATGTGAAACATGTACACTAATGTAGTCCATATCATATTGATGTTTCCCTTTACAGCTGGCTTTAGAGACTTCCCTGAAGCTGCAAATTCAGGATGGACATGAGAAAAACATGACATGCACCTATGAGGATCTGAAAGAGTTGCAAAATAAGCTTATGCTCATGTCTGGAAGAGGAGAACAAAAACAGAGTGAAGTGGAACACTTTGCTGAGGTGTATATTTATTGTATATCTCCGTGATAAGAAATGTATAGTTCTCTTATCTCTTAACAGTATAGTTTAGCC
>JAPZEB010050221.1:0-23559 GCA_029783705.1 Chaetodon striatus
AGTGGTCTGGTTATAGTGGGACAGAGAGGCTGGGTGGACTGGTTATAGTGGGACAGAGAGGCTGGGTGGACTGGTTACTGTGGGACAGAGAGGCTAAGTGGAGTGGTTATATGCACTGAGGATGAATAAGCAGAATAATGCTTGTTGCACCAATAACAATCTTTTATTAATAATCAGTTGTATGCACAGACTGCAGAGTTCTTCTTGAGTAAAATATGCTCTTCCCACCCCTTTAGTAATGCTGCTTCAAGGCAAACACACCGCTTCAAAGCTACTCCTCTTTAAATGGTAATTGCAGCAAGATAAAAGGTGGGCTCCTAGGGAAACTATTTACTACACATCTTTTATAGACTGTGACAACAAGAAATTATTTGAACTATACTTAAATTCAGGCACCTGAACCTTGCACAGACTGATGAATAATGAATGAGTTGGGCCACAGCAGGCAAACAAAGGATGGTAGTTTGTGAGTCAGTATTTGACTCCCGCTGAAAGAAAATAACAGTGTAAACGGCCTCTTAGAAAGCAGTGTGGTGAAATACGATTATTTCAACATGGTAAACTAGGTTGCCTCTGCTCATCTCCTGCCTAAGGTTATACATGTGGCAGTGATGGGTAATTGGGTAAAGAGCATCAAAAAGACGCTTTCTCTCTCACTAATATTGCCACTGTTTTGTAAGATCTCCCCTATAGGCTACAGATAAGTTTGATAAAAACAGAATCAGTGATCATAATCATACAGTCTGGAAAAAGCAACATTAAGTTTGCAATAAATAGACTGGCCTTAGGCTGACTTTCGGTGGGGGAAAAACAGTATAATATACAATATAATTACAAGTGAGAGTTGTCTTTAAGTTCTCTGTAAGGGTGAGCTGTCCCTCTCCTGATGGGACCATGGACAATAGCGAGAAAACATTGAGACAGTGCATATTTATTGTTCTGTTCAGCTGCAGTAAGGTCTTTAAATAGATTCATTGATAGACTGACAGCTGTTGTTTAGATAGTGCCAGCATGTGAGAGTGGAAATATATGCCTTGGAAAAGCTTGCAGTGTTGCTTTGAGGTAGACTGCAGGGTCAACGTGTCAGTCCAGGGGTGAATGTGAGATGATCTAGTGTCTAATGATTGCACAAATAAATGAGCAATGTGGAAACCAGTGACACACAGCAACAACTGCGGGGGTTTTATTTTTTATGATTTGTTTCCAAAAGCCGGAGCTGGCTGTAGCCTTTTTAGAGTCCTTGGTACGATTTTTCATTTCATTCATTTTTCATTAAGTTTACAGAAACAGGGAGGCAAAGAAAGAGGGGAAAGCTTGTGGTATGTTTGCTGACAGCTTAATGGGGGAACAAGGGACAGGTGAGGCTTATTTAGGCAATGAGGGACAGGTGTGCAGAGAGGAAAGGGATCAGGAGGCTGTCAGAATGCAGGGAACTGTGTCTCAAATCCTGTACTTCTGTACTGACACTTAATATTTTGAGTGCATAAGTACGTTCACACTGAGAAGTATGGAAAAATGCAGTGCACTATGAGTACCAGGATGGTGCACTCAAAATGGTCAAGAAGTGTGGAAGGAGTTCCAAGGAGATCCAAGGAGTGTGGAACTATGGACACTTCTCGCCTTCAATGGTCGCCATCTTGGCTATGTAGCGGAAAGGGGAGGGACCACTTTTCAATCTGGAAATGGTGGCCAAGGACTGTGCGACCGTGAACGTCGCTGCCTTGTACAAATGTAAGTTTTACATGTGTTTTTTTGCACTAAGCACCAATATACTGTTGTTGTATATAAGCCAGCAGTATGTTTATGGGTTAATTTAATTTTGGGTAATGATTTGGTACCTCAAACGATAATGCAAATGCTAATGCTAGTTTGCTAACTAGCTAACAGCTGCACAATTGCAGTCGTCATTTGCAGTAAGCGCACAATGGCTGTGTTTGGTTTGAGAAAACACTACCCTGTCGAAATTCGCGCACTACGCGAATAAGTACTTAGTGCACATAGTATAGTACATGGAAGTGCACTAACGGAATTATGTGATTTGATACACAGGATCAGAGCCTCTAATGGCAAGATGAGCCTTGTTTTAAGAAAACAAATTTACCCCATTTACACTTAGTCACTTTAAGCATCTTGGTCAGATTAGCTACCTGTCTGATCTCATAAAAGCTAAGTGTAGATGCATCTGAGAAGAATTCAAGATGGACTGAAATCCGATTTCCTGAGGGAGGTTTGAAATGCATGAAAACACTTGTATCATGTTAGTGTATATGAAAGGGTCATTCATCTCAATTTCATCTTTATACAAGACTCTTGACATTTGACAAGTGTAAATGACATGTCATGTATAAAAGGCACAGGAGTGAATAATAAGATGGATAATGGCTGGATTCTATAAAGCAGCTTCAGTTTTAGGGTCATTTGTCATCATGTCATGGCTTACTGGGGCATTAAGTGGGACTTGAGTAGAAGGGAAATGTTATCAGTAAACCAACCAGCTGAGCAACACTGCCATCCTCAGCTGCTGGTGCTGATGGAACAAAAACTCAAAATCAACTCTAAAATAACTACAACTGACAGTTTGCTATAGAATAATTAAAGCTGAGGGACATTTTAAAAAATCAAGTTGTATTTCTACATGAGTTGCAGTGAGCTGCCGTAAATGTGTAGAACAACTCATTTAATGCAAGTGTCAACCAGCACTTGCAAACAATTTATCAATGCTACATTACAATGTGAAAGGTTTCTATTGATGGACTGCTGCCTGGGCATTTTCTCAAATGGTAACCCCTTATCAGATAGTTATGATGATGTCCTACTTGGTGACAGAAGGCACCTCTGCTAATGCTCTCCAATGATCCTGAGTCCTGAGCTTGAGCTGTGGCCCCAGCAAAGTCATAACCTGGCCTACTGCAGGCAGATGAAGCTCACTGTGATGGCTGTAAAGGCTGACTTATTTTCCCTATGGAGTCATCAATTTCATTTATATTTCTTTTTTTTCTTGCAACTCAAATTTGCATTGTTTGCCAACAATTAAATGTAAGATTTAGGGGGATTTAGTGGAATCTAGCGGTGAGGATTGCAGGCTGCAACCAGCTGGGAAAAAAATTTCTTTAGTGTTCATTGTTCAGGAGGTTTGTACTGGGAGCTAAATAATCCACAGAGGTCTTCTCCACTCCTAAACAATCAGACCTGTTGATTTAAACCAGTAAAAAAACTAATTAAAGTAGTTTCACATTACAAATAAGTGTTTCTCAGATGTTGTTTGGCATGTTGGAGATAGGCAGCTTGTCCACCACATCCTAATGTGTGCTCACCCTTTTTCTCTGGTAACTTAAGATCCAAATGTTCAAGAGGCTTTCAACGGGAACTGAATTATCGGCAGAGGTCTCTTTCACTCCAAAACAAACAGACCTGGTGATTTAATTCGGTAAAAACACTGATTACAGCAATTTCACGTTACAAATGAGGGGTTTCCAACGATGCTCGTTGCAGATGGCCTTCTAGCAATGGTGGCTGACACGAAAATGCAAAAATGTGAAAATATAAATCTAGGGCCACTGTTTTGTTTGTGTGTTTTAAACATTTGTAGAAACATGGCGGTGCAACGTCTCGATTTCCATAAACAAAGACCAACTCCCTATTAAGATATAAACAGCTCATTCTAATGTAAGGAAAACACAGTGATTCTTATTTTCAGGTGATTATACACTAAAGACAACATACTTATTATATTATATTAAATGTCTGCCAATATATCCCCCTAAATCCTACACACTAGACCTTTGAATTACATCATCCACCTTAGGGCATCCACCTTTAATTGCTGTTCCAGTAATTATATTCCTGGTTTTGTCTTTGTTATGTAATTTCCATTTAGAGACTGAATTTTCCAGTGTGCTTTTGCAAATGGACCGTTTTAGTTTCTGCACAGACAGCTATATAATTATTGTTATTTTTATTATAAACATTAATACTAGTGCTGTTCTTCATTAACTGTGTTTTAGTGTAGAGTATGTGGATGGGAGGGAAGAGGATAGAGACCAACATGAAAACATCAATCATACAGTTCTTGTAAAATCATCCTGTAGCTGACCTCATATCTTTCATAATCCTCTACTTAGAGGTGAATACTAAAATCTGGCAAATCCCTCAGATCATAAACTCTCTCTTTTAAAGTTTGATTCTTAGAAACCACATTTACTATTTCATACTTAATCATTGCAGGAACATTTCAGTCTGCTGTTTGACAAATTGCCTGCTATGCAACTCTTCCTTGAATATTACCTCCTTTTGACAGGAAGGTAAGATCCATAATGCTCCCTTCTGCCTCATCTAGCTGTCTATCTGTCTATCTCAGTGGTTCGCAGGGGTTTGACTGTTTGCGTGCAGATGATGCGTGAGGGTGTCCTGAATCTGACAATTACATCTGGCAATTGAGTTAGATGTCTGAGCCAACGCACGTCTCTGCTTACCATGTAACGGGCAAGATGGAGGGTTCCTGTTGGGCGTCTGGGAGGTATAATTTAGTGATGTGTATGACGTTAGTGGTGATAAATAAAGACACACAAAAGATCCTGGTTTACACAATGAAACAAAGTCATAGTGTCAATCCTTTTTCGATTTGTAGCAATCAGACACCTGTCAATGAAACCATGCTGTACTCCCACAGGAACAATATAGTGTCCCTCAACACTGTATCAGCCTTTACAGCATTATTTAGATACTGGTCTCATGCTTTGATGACATCTTTAATAAAAGTTGCTTTTTTTTGGAACACAATACATCAAGGTATTGCCACTGGTTTTTTTTTGTTTTTTTTCTTGTCCTTTCAATTTACACATCTCTAGTTCCTGTCAGGCTTTCAATCTCCTAGTCTGTTAGATCACTGTACACCAGAGACATGTCAAGAGATGAATCACCACTGGTTGGAGAGGGTTTTTTTCCCACCTCTCTATATAGATCTGCTGATAGACCACCATAAGCTAATTGGAGTAAATTAAATATGTTCTCAGTCCGACTATATTAATAAAAACATGAAGTAATCCTGCTGGTAATGACCATAACATGATGCTCGTTAGAGAACCAGATATTTCCCTTGCTTCTATCTAAAATGTATTACAGAGTAGCTGTACATTTATTTCAAGTTAACATGCAAGGGTGCTGCTCACACTCGGGCTTGGATAGAAACATCCAACAATTTTTTAAAAAGCAGCTGGAGAACGGATCCTTCTCTACCCACAGAGCTCTGGCATATGGAGGAAGGGATTTTGTCCTGTAGCCATGCCAACCACATACATCCCCAGGTTTCAAAGTAAATGACGTATGGAATAGTGAGCAGCATAATCCCAAGAGATACACGATAATGATTCTGTATGCACCATACACCCAGGGCCTCACACATTTTATACATGTGAGTCATACAAAAAAGCCAGACTGAAATGTGTATAAAACAAAGAAATACACTAGTGAACACTAAAAGTGACATTAAAAGGAAACAACATAGTCCTCTCAAGCATTAAATGCCTGAGGTTTGCTGCCGCGGTTCAACATAAGCATCCATCAAATGTGTGCTAATGAACCGCTGCAAGGGACCACGTTGATTTACATGCAGCAGGTATTTCACTCCTGCCCCTCCTGTTCACACTTCACCATTGTGTATGTGCTGCTCCCTCTCTCAAGCACTATTATTATCTACTTCATTCATTGGCTAGTCTAGGTTTTCGGTGCGACCAGTGTCACCTTGCAGTATAAACAGCAGCCTGGTATAGAGGAACGCTGTATCAGGATGAAGATATCCTGTTTTTAGCTTCTCTCTCTGTCATATAAACCTGATGTATTGATGCTGATGATTGCTGTTGGGTTACAAGAGACCCAATGAGTGCACATGGGCCTTAGTTGGTTTAACTTTATCTATCCAGAATGTCTTAAGATAAAGATCTCTTTTGCAAGAAACACTGGAGAGCAAATTGAATGAGATCACAACAAGACGAGCCAAATCATCTCAGTAATTAAAACAATCACAAAAAATATCAGCATGTAGAACTTTTAAGCTCCTAAGAGGAGTGAATGTTTTTAACAATTTGGGGGGTCTAAGTCATTGTTTTTCAAGTCACAAGTAAGTCTCATGTCTTTGCACTCAAGTCCCAAGTCAAGACAGGCAAGTCCAGAGTCCTTAATTTTTTTTAACTTTTAACATTTTAAGTCCTGAGCAAGTCATAATGTGCTCTTCAACAAATGTAATGTCATTTTAACAACAGAGTAATAATATAGTAACTTCACAAAAATCTTGAATGCCTTCTAAAGTTTGGATTTATGTGTTACAACAAGTTTGTAGGAAGTTGTTGTGTCTCATCTGTAATTTTTGACCTGCACGCCTCGCATACTGAAAGTCTTATTTTGTTGACCACAGAGTAGTTTTTGTATGCAAACAAAAATAATCTTTCGTGTAATTTTTTTCCCAACTGTCGCTCAGTATCATATTAGTTCAATCTGGTTCTCTCCTGCAACTTGACTTAATGCAGTTGGATTAGTTCAACAATGTGGATCTGGAAAATCAATTGTTGTCTTGGAATCAGTAGCAATAATGTTGACTCATTCAGGGAATGAAGGGAAATGAATTCATTTGTGACTCATTTTTAAATAACGTACTTCCAGGATGCCGTGAACACATCTCCAAAATAGGACCATTGAGGGACAGTTACGGAAATGTAAAAATGGTTTGCCACTGTACTTCCACAGGACCTCCTGCAGGCAGTCTGATTAGAGACATCAGTCTTTCACACTGGAGTACAGAAGAATCAAGTCATGTTCTTTCAGCTGAATTCTCTACGGGGGGGAGAGCTTGTCATTTACTCTTGCTTTGATATTCAGAGTACGGTCTCTTATAATCTCTTAGAATGGCCAAATATAATTTACATATTAGTTTTTGAAAAGTATTTGCCTTTTTGAACAATATAATTATTTCCTCTCTTAACTTCCCTCTTCCTCTCTTGCCAATAAAATCTCTTATCTACCTGAAGTGATCCTGGTTCTGCAGATTGAGGTCCAGGAAGCTCAAAACCCATACCTTGATTTAAAGGGTAAGTAAATCCCCAAACCACTTTTTTCAGTTTAAAACCAATATATGTGGGTATTTAGAAGTGTTGTTGATAGATAAGCCCTGCCCTCAGCGAAACACCACACGCAATAAACAAAAGCAAAACACAACGTGAGACAGTTTATTTATGTTATTTCCTGAAGTTATAAGCAAGTGTTTCATGTCAGCTCAGTGAGAGAGTCTCTACGTTTTCTATGATGCATAGTGTTTCACTGTGGGCGCAGGAGAGATGTGGAAGGTGCTGTGCATCGGGCGGAGGCACGATGGAGTGACTGGGTGTGTCTAAGCGTTCCTCCCAGCCCTGCCCATCTTGATACTTTGTAAGAGTGTGCAATACACAGTAAGACCATTTCCAGTCCAGCTTTTAAATCTTGTGTCATATTTGCTGGGCAGAACATCAAATTCACAGGCAAACCATTTGAAGATTTCAGTCCTGCCCTTTAATTGGTGCTTTTTAATTATTTCATTCAATATCTTTTGGGAGCTAGTTATCCAAGCATTATTGGGGTCTGCAAGATGACTGGTTAATGAAGCGTCTGCAGCTAATGTATTTACTGGTAGCCCCTTTCCAATTAAGTTTTCTATCTCCTTCCATTTTGATCTCAAGAGGTAGTTTTTGCTAGCTGACTAAATTTGAGCCACTCCATAGGAATACCTCAGAGCTAACATCTTTTTTATAGCATACATCCAGAGTCATGCAAGTAATTGACATGTTTGAAATTAAATCTGCATAGCTCTTACAAAACAGCTTTTTTTTTTCACCAGTAACCTATAATAAATATCAGGGAACCTAATATTGATCCCTGTAGGACAAGAAGTCTTATTTAACAAACTAATTTGACTCCTCAGCCTCCATAGGGATTATTTGTCAAAATTAAAAAATTTATTTTGTCTTCCATCATGAGAGAGAAGACACTGCAGCTGCAGTCAGAATCTATCTGTTTTTTTCTTTTGGTATTTGGTGCTTTTCACAATTCCATCCATCTTTGCTTGTCACTGGCCATGATCAGGCACTTAAAGCGGTATAATTTTTTATACATAATACTGGGATTCCTCCTTCACTTGTTGAGGACCTTGGCTTGACTATAGGCTGGCAAATGAATCCTCCACAGCGCTGGAATAGTCTATGTATAATTAACAAAGACAAGATGAATGGACCTCATATGTGAATGACTCTAAAATGAGAGTGACTTCCATTACTTTTTCATGACACAGATGGGTTCAGTGTAGGAAAAAGTCAAAGTTTTCCCTTTATGATCAGAAGGCTTTCATGTATGCAGGTAGATCAAAATGATAAATGAGGCTTCATCTGAATCTTATTTGGAATTCATCACAACATCTGTCTTATTGATATGCCATACCACAGTTCTGGTTCTTGTTAAGTCTACAACATTCAAGTGTGGTCTGACGTCCACATGCTGTTCTCTTATTGATCACCTATTTTCTCTTGTGTTCTGCCAAGATCAACATCAATATTGCCTCGCTCTAACACATATTGGACAGTGGGTAATCCAGTCAGCTTGAGAAGTCATCAGATGGTATTGTAGATGAAGCTTGCGTTTACTGCAGATCAATGCATGGAACATGTTCACAATAGAGTCTCGTTTCCTGATAAGAGAAAACATTTTTTAATACCTGTTTTATTAAACACATTTTATATGCTCTTTCTAGAGATGTTTGTATCGTGATTATTTATATTAATTTTATTCTATCCACAGTTCTTGTCATCTCTGAAGTTGTTTTTCATCACTGACTCATGTGGCTCTCAGCTTGCCTGCCATCAAGCAAACAATCTCCCAGTCAGTCTACCTCCAAATCTCTTACTGCATTATGGTATATGCAATCACTGGCAAGTCTATTACTCTCAACACTGGCTCTGACCTACAACTTTTCAACCCAGAGCACAGAGCACAGAGCCCCATCCCAAACAAGTGAACCCAACAGGTCCCCTGATGGAGATACCAGTGGATCTAAAGGGATTATATAGTTTGCTCTTAACCAGCAATTCACCCTATTTCCACTTATCTGATCAGATATACAGGACTCATAAATGAAGAGGAGCTTGCTTTGGTAGGAGTATTTTCCCTTATGTAACACTGTTTTAGTTCAAGTTTCCAATACAGGGAGACCTGGGTCTCACTCCGGAGTTGTTGAAATCTGGCACTTGAGCAGTGACTTGCAGCATCAGAAATAAAAAAAAGGTGTCCTTTAACATCGCCATGGTATGCGGCTGCTTTTGTTGCCTAAACCTAACCATGTGCTTTTGTTGCCTAAGCCCGACCATGTGTGTTTGTTGTCGAAGGGAAAAAAAATGAATTCACTGTAATACCAATGTAGTGCATTTATTTTGAGAGAAACTGTATGTAAACATTAAATTTCCTGTGAAAACAGAAGTGTATCTTGAAAGAAGAGAACTTGACACAGTGTCAACAACCAATGCACCCAGGGTACCTTGCACATTGTATGTGGACGTGGAAAGTCCATGACTAAAACATTAATATGTGACAGGACTGGAGTCAGAATGTGTTGCACAGGGAGGCCGTCACTGGCAATGACAATTTTGTGTTGAGATTTTATGTTGTATGTTGCTATGTGATACTATCTGTATGTTACTAGTAGGGATGGGCAAGTACACTATTATCTGTAACTGTATTTGTATCCAACCAGTTAAATTATCTGTATCCATATCTGTGCTAGAAATGAGCAGAGTTTAAACTGGAAGTCAGTGGGACTTAAATTGGAGCCTAACTATAAGTTGTTATTTTAAGTCTGAAATTCATGTAGGTTGATCAGAAGTTGCTACATTTATTATTAATTAGAAAATTGTTTACAGAACAATCTCAAAATTGAGCTCCAGATTTTTTTTTTTTTTTTTTTTTATCACAAGAGTAAGAGATTGAACACAGCCACTAAAATAAGGGTTTTCCCTTAGTAAGAGACATTTACACATTTTACTTAGATGATACAAAAATGATCCGTACAGGATACTTGTTTCTTCTGAGTATTTAGCTCAACCCTTGTTACTCTGTGCTGCTATGCATTAATCTGTAAGCTTCTGTGAAATAGCTGTAAAAACAAATTTTCCTCTGGGACAATAAATCTAAATCTATTAATAGCTGGGAAAAAAGAGCGCCATTGACAGGGACCATACCAATTGGCAAACACAGCTGTCAATCATGATCTTAATGCCCCCCATTTTAATAAAATATAAGTTATAACCAAACTTGACGATAACTATCCAAAGTGACAGAAACCATTTTTGGGAAAAATATATTTGTTGTGTACTTTGGCTTTTTAGTTTGGTCCATGTCCCACCCACTAACATGAAGGGGATTAGGTTTATGGCATGTAGTGCAGCCAGCCACCAGGGGGCAATGGAGATGATTTGGCTTCACTTTTGGGGAGCTATCTCATCGTCAGTCTTTATTATACAGTCTATGGTATATACATATATGACTGGTGTCAGTGTTTGTTTATTAGCTGGCCTCTGGCCTCCTGTCATGTTGCAAAAATGCCCTCTGTGCAAGGCAAGTTGAGTGTTTCCTGCAGTAGAGGTACCTCCAGGGTAAATATGTGTGAACAGGTCTGTATCATCTTTGGTTTTTCCTCATTCTCCTTTGCAAAGCCTCAGGAGCTCAGTCAAACTGGGATAGGAGGTGAAGCGCAATTTTCAAGTCCAGCCACGGGTGTTTGAGTGAACTGAGGTCCGGACCCCGACTTGGCCTCTCCAGGACATTGACCCATTTGTTCTGATGCCACTGTAGCTTTGGCTTTATGTTTGAGGTTGGAATATAAATCATTTACTAAGTTGTAGTTCTCCTGCAGACTGCAGCAGGTTCTCCTCCATTCTTTTCTTGTGTTTTGCTGCAGCCATTTTACCCTTCAACAGTGGTGGGTAGAGCACTGAAAATCTATACTCAAGTAAAAGCACAATAACAACCATAAAAATGACTCAAGTAAAGGTGAAAATTACTTAAACTTATATATATATATATATGTTTGTGCATGCCAGTGCAATATTTTAAAAAAAAAATTTTTTATCAGTGCTGTATTTTTTATATCAGGTAAAGCAGGAAGCCTAATCAAACAAACCAGGACAGCTTATACAACTGAACAATCTCCCACTACCTGACCTGGCCTCTCTTTCTCGATTTCCCTATCTGCGCCACAGTTGACAAATTAAATGACACTGCTTAAATAATATTACCTATCTGATTACATTTTCACCTACAGTGTATGTGCATCTTATGTGCTCACGGAGGTTAGAGGAGGAGTTTTCAAAGCAGCGGTCTCCATAGTTTTCAGGAGGCACAGCAAGCACTTCATCATGCAAGTAAACTGATGTCTTTATTAGAGTTTAGTATAAAAATGAGGCCAAATGTGGTCAGGGATTGTTGCAGGGAGCTGCAGCAATCACTGACCACATTCATGTTTTGGGTTTTCCCCCATTATCATTGCATCATGGTCAAATGGACAGGTGGTGATTCTTCTTTTTTTTTCTATTTGCGCCAGGCAGCTGGTAACTTGGCAGTGGAGGTGCTCCTCACACTCTCCTCCCATGGACTCAATCTCCACAGTTAGAGCAAACTCGTTTTGGTATGAATGGAAAGTGAAGTGAAGTGAAAAGTACATTACTGGGTCAAACATATATTTGATTAAAGAGTAGAAGTGCAGTTGAAGAAAAGGAACATGATGAGTACTCTTTCCCTAAAAAAATACTTTTTTACTACCCACCTCTCCCCTTTAACAAGCCAGGCTGTTCTCACTGCACTGTTCTACTACGAAAAGTAATGCACCACAATTTGTAGATGACTAGAATCAAGAGCCAGTAATTCATTTATAACCCACATACTCTTGAAGACCGAGATCATGTAACCAATGCACTGATGAGAGTAAGGAAGGAAGTAGTATAAAGACCGAAATTCAATGTACGGAGGCAGGCTTGAGTGGTGGACAGGACCTCTTCAGGACTTTGTTCTGCACCTGTGTACCTTGAGTCTTTAGTTTGGCCAATGTCCCATCCGCTAACATGGAGTGGGCAGGCTTTATGACCTTTACTGCAGCCAGCCACCAGGGGCTGATCAAGATGTTTTGTCTTCACTTCTGGGTAGCTGCCGTGTCATCCATCTTTACATACAGTCTATGATGCCACTCTTGCATGCAAATCCAGCATCATCGTTGATGAGAACTCGCTTGATATTGAACAGTGTGTGTGTGTGTGTGTTTGTGCACGCTCACATGCCTAAGTAAAGTTAAAGATGAAAAGACAGTTTAATCTTGCTTTTATAGCACAGTGCCTACCCTGTTACTGACCTCACTGCATGTCACTGCGCAGGGGACATGTCCCCTGTGTCCCCGCTGTAAATTATGCCCCTAAGCTAGTGAATAAAGCCAGTGAAGCTTATAGATATATTAGCTGGAGTGGGTTAGCAATAAACAGTCTCTAATATACTCACTGATCCCCTGTACTTCCTGTTCTTGAAAGCATGTACATGTTCAATTTGGATATGCCCTCAAGAATCCTTCTCTTTCTGATGTTGAACTCATGGCGCACTACACATGCCCTGTTTGCACTTTAGCTCATGTCTCCACACTATGCACTAAAAGTAACATGGTGTGCTTCCTGCTCGAATAAATGTCCACCTCTACAAGCTGAATAACAGTTGTTTTTCATTCTTTTATTCATTCTTTAGCAGCAAATAGAAAAACCAATAAATAAATGCAATGTGTTACACAATGTTTATCAGTATATAAAGCGAGAGCACAAGCCAATGCACGATGAAGCTGCTTTGAAATAAAAAGACAACAGGACTTTTTTCCTTGCCAAATGTTCCTTCACTTATTTATTCTACTGAGCAACATCCACCACAGGAATCACCTGCTGCTGAATGACGTCCTTTGGTTGTTCTCCCGCTTGCTCTCCCATTACTCACTGACCCTATCTCTGCCTCTTCATCATTACCTCCACCTCTTGATGTGTCTTGTTGTCATGTGTCCCTCCCTTCTTCTGACTGTTTCTGTCCCTTCCTTCCTTCTCTTTTCTCTATATCTCTTTTTCGCGTTCATTTAGGTTGTCTCTCTTTAATCCATGTACTCTCTGTAATGTTTATGGACCAATATCAATTCTAAAATGGCAGCATGAGAGTCAGTGACAGAGCCTGACCACACAGATGTCTGTCCGCAAAAGAGTTAGACTACATTGGGATTGGGATCCTGGCTGACTCAACATATTCCTATGGGAGAAGATGGTTTTAATGTTGCAGGTGGTGACGGGCAGTCAAAAATTAAGGAGCTCTTCTCCTCAGCAGTGTGTTAAAAGTCTATTTCTTTACAGGCCCTCTCAGTGTTCCTGTAATTCAGGGTGTGCATTAAAGCATGCAGTCACAATCAAGTTAGTTAAACTTCTGCTTACATCGTAGGCTCCACCGTAGTCTACTCCACTGCCACTGTTGCAACTGTAAAATGGTGGATATATGTTTTAAGCGTCAGACCCGCAAGAATGACTAATTTCACCATCAGAATTTGATCAATTCAGTCCGTCGACCTTTGGGAAGTCTAGAAGAGCCGCACAATTGAATAAGTTTATCCCTAGTCAAGTTAATATAGAACCAAGCTAGAAATAGCTGGCTTAGTGGGTGCAAGTCTCTGCAAGACAAGAACATATTTCCATATGACATTTGGCCTGGATCATGTTAAACTTTAGTCTTTAAGCACAATATTGTGTGTAGGAATCAAAATGTATGTTTACCATCATTTTATATTTATCATTGTAAACTGCATATATTCCGCATGTAGACAGCTTGACTGACAGTAACTATGAGGGGTGGAGCTTAACAAATGGTCAGTAAACCTGTGAACCAATAAATCATGATACCACTCTGTGACATACAGTCTGTGCTCACACTGTAATTTCCTGACTTTTCTTCCCATCAAACATATGAGGACAAATATCTCAGAGCCACTACATCCGGGTCTAATCGCAGCTCTGATAAATGGACACATCCCTCAGGCCCGGGAGATAATGAGGAGACAGACCTATTCCTGGGACTAGCAGCCATCATGAAATCACAGCCCCGTTTCATTTTAATTAAGCTGAGGTCAGGAGCATGAATTATACAGTGCTGTATTCATCTTAGCACCATCCTTAAAAGTTTCATGAGAAACTCAGGCTTGCGTGATATTTAAGTCCCTCAGTGAAACATCAGCACCACAGCAGCTCTGCTGCAGCTTTTCCTCTCTTATTGAATTTGTGTCTTTTGTATAAATAATCCAATTATCCAATAAGTGTGTTACGTGCTTTGGTGTGTTTGTTTTCTTCCTCTGCTCCCTGTGTCTCTCCAGGTGTCGCTTTTCCCCTCCTCACTGTACAGTGAGGGCTTGAGCACACCGCTGCTCACCCTGCCAATTGCAGACGTGGTGGCTAGAAGACTGGCAAGTGGGCAGTTTGGCAGCATCTACACTGTGTGTTGGATATGATAACAGGTAAAAGTTGGTAACTCGAGATGTATTGTATTGGGATCGGTATTACCACTCCTGTCCAGAGGGAGTGTGTTTTGTGATTGGTATTGGTTTGTTTAGTTTTACAGTTTCCTTTTTGTTCAATTCAACAGGCACAGCTCTCCTCTTGCTAGAATGTAGTTTTCAGTTGGTTCAGTTGTTAGGACATACTTTATTTTGCTGATATACTTCTGTTTGTCTTGACTCGTCTTCCCTACTCCCCTCATCCTCTGGACATAATCGAGGAACGTCATACTGCAAAACATGCATTTTCATAGGAACATATGATTAAAACGTGCCATGTTTCACAGCATTTCAATACACATCTGCTTGGTTATTCATGGAAGGTTAATGAAGGCTTCCTCTGCATGACATACACAGCTTAAAATTACAGGCATTGATCAACATGTTCTCCACGTCTCTTCTATCTATCTATCTATATATCTATCTATCTATGCATGTATAAGGTTCTGAAAAACATCATATGCAGATGGATGTAGTGTTTAGGAAATATAATGTTAAAAACATTTTATGGTTCGTGCCTATGTTTCTCTGTCAGAGGTTTTATCCCTCTGTGCCAGTGACATCTGTGGCCAGAGGTATTATGTATCTGAGTTTTACGTCTGTCCATCCATTCGTCCATCTGTCCACCCATCCCATTCTTGTAAGCATGGTAATTCAAGAATGTCTTGGGGAAATTTCCTCAAATTTGGCACAAATGTCCAATGAACTGATTAGATTTTGGTAAATGGTAAATAGACTTTAACTTGTAGGGCGACTTTCTAGTATTTCGACCACTCAAAGTGCTTACACACTGCACATTCACCCATTCACATTCATACTCTGGTGGCGAGGCTACCGTACAAGGTGCCACCTGCTTCTCATTTATGCATTCATAAACACTCACACTGATGGCACAACCACTGGGGGCAGTTTGGAGTTCAGTATCTTGCTCAAGGATACTTTTTCATACAGACTAGAAGAGCCAAGGATTAAACAGCTGATCTTCCAATTATAGGATAATGGCTCAAAGGTTGGAGGTTAAAGGTCAATGTCACTGTGACCACATCTGTCTCATTCTTCTGTGTGTACTATCTCAAGAACACTTTGACAGAATTTTTCTTTAACTTTGGCACAAACATCCGCTTGGACTCAAGGATGAACTGATTAGATTTTGTTTATCAAAGGTGAAGGTCACTGTAATCTCACAAAATATGATTTTGGCCATAACTCAAGAATTAATACGGAAATTATGGCAAAATTTCACACAGATGACGATAAAATGATGAAGTGATATTTTCTATCCAACTGGTCAAAGTTCAGCTTCACTTTTACATTGTCCTGCAAAACCACTTTACTGGCCGTTACTCAGCATCATATCTCAGAAACAGCAAGGGAGACATTTGGACAGATACTGAAATGATAACACTATTCTTGGTTGTCCACCTTGACACTGTGCTGATCATATAGATCTTCTGTGCTGCCTGGTTAAAGATGTATGTGAAGCATCCATGTTTTAGAATATGCAGCGTCTTTGCAACAACATCCATATCTGAGGCGTTGTCACCTGTCATTGCTACATATAAGTCTGGACAGACATGGATGAAAACTGTGACTGCAGCTTGACTGGGTTGCGAAAGCATACAGCAGCAAGGTGGTCATTCTAGTTTTCAATTCAATTTCAAGAGCAACGAGCCTTCTTAATCAAGAGAAATGAAAAGAGAATATCAAACAGGTCCAGCTATTTGATAGTCATTTGACTAATTGACAGCACTTGCATGCATAAATAAACTAATTTACTTCATGCCTCTGTCATTTCAATGTACTTTGTATCAACAGGTGTCTGTGAATTTACTGAATGTTGCTTACCTTGACAGTGGTAGGAATCCTCATTTACATCAACACTAATGCACTTTTTTTCCTGATGTATGCAGTGAATGAATGTGGTGGATTGTTGGTCTGAAATGAAAAGCAAGTATACAATGTGTATAAGTGGCCTCTTATGTAGAGAACAGTGACACATTCAGGACACTGAGTCATTTGGGATTTGAATGTGCATTAGCTCAATACAGCTCAATAGACCACTTTTTTTTGTTACCACAGCAGCAGGAGGTAAGTTCACTTACATAATTCAGTTTGATTTATTGATAACTGAAAATATAGGCCTGTATTTATAAGAGAGGTGAAAACTGACATTTTACAGCACAGTGTTTATCTTTCAAAGCTGACCTTTGATTTGACAGGTTCAGATTATACTCAGCTTTACATGTTGATCACAGATTTCTTTTTATTCTTATTGATTAATTGCATTAAAACAAAAACAAGATTGAATTTATACTACCAACTAATTGTGTCTGTGTGACCGCAAACTTATATTGCTTCTGTGTCTGCGCCATAGTTCTCCAATTTCATTCAGAACCTATTAAAAACAAATAGATAAGCAATTTTGTGCATGTGTCATATTAATTAAATGTCCAGTGAAGATTATTCCTCTTAGCTGGTCATTGTGAAACAGTATAAACACAGACTTTCATCACCAGGTGTGCCAAGCCTGCTAAACAGTAATTCTCCAAATAAACACAAAGTTTTCCTTTAACATGAGACGAATGACATTACCTTAAAATTTTATATGTAAACTCAAGCTTTTTCCTACATATACAGCTTTTCGTAAGAGAGAGCAAACACCTCACGTACGCACATTTGTCCAGCCTATATGTTGCAACAATCATTGAGATTGATGTCTGTGTTGTTAGGAAAGACCTTTAAAAGCAACAAAGCGTTCAGAAATTGCAGAAAGAAATCCATAATTCACTCGATGTGTTCACTGTCAGTGAAGTGGATTCTCTTCAAAAAAAAATATATTTTGTGTTTACAGAGGCAGGGACATTATATTAAACCTCAAGTCTCTGACTCATTTTATGCTTGTCTTTGAGGCACTGAAAGTCCCCACTGAGGAAAATTGGTTGCATTGTTATTGGGCGCAGATGGGAGGTGCTGGCCAAAGGCAGGAGACGTGGCCAAAATGTTATAGGCCACCGAGCCACAGAGGTCAACACGGGGCCAATATTGCTATGTGTTCTGCAATATCTGAAAATGCTGAAAGCATACACATTTCCAATAATAGCCCATACAACAGCCAGAAACTGATGTTTTTGAACACTCTCTACAGAGAGGTTTGGTAGGGCATGATTTGCCAACCTCTGTAACTCTGTAACTGTTTGAGATCATGTAAGCTTCCACCATGCAAATATCATCAGGGAATGGTTTGCTGTCGACCAAAGGATACTGATGGTGTTCCTTCCACCATATTCTCCTGAATTTAGTTGATCCTGGAATTTCCTGAAAAGTGTTATCTTTGGTCTTGAGACCAAATGTTTCTGCTTACTGCAATGGATGCCGCTTGTAATGACATCAAAGTAGAAAATAGCAAGGGATGGATGCCATAGATTTTTCCCCCTAGTTGCATTGCCAGGGAAAATTATCAGGTGTGATATGATGTCGATGAAAATCTGTTGTCAGACAGACCAACACATCTATACACTAAACTTGTCAAATACCGACACTTCGTCAGTGGCCTGTCACATCAAAATATGACAAGCTTGGTGGTCCACCTGTGTCAGTTTTGGATGATCAGGGACAGTGATTGAATTTGTTCTCATCACATGCACTCTATTTTCAAAATAAACCTCTGTTTTCACAGGAAATATACAGTTTCTGCTCATTTTCCCCCCAAAAAACTCAGAGTGTAGATAAAAAACTTTTAGGTTTACTTCCTTAGGTTTAGGCAGCAAAAGCATGTAGTCAGGTAAAAAAAACATCATGGTTTTGCTTAAAATAAGTTCACTTGTTACTAACATAATATCACGTCATGTGACATATATCCCCAGCCTTGTGTGCTACACATGCTAGCACACTATGTCATTTTTAAAACAACTTGACCAATGTTTGTTCATGTCCACTGTTAAACCAGAGGGCTCTTAGGGTGAAAGTCCAGAGTTTGTTTGACCCGTCCACCATCCATCCCAATGTGGACTTTCATGCTCATTACACTATGGTAGTTGTGTGATGAGCATCCACACATGCTGCTGCCTAGGTCATCTTAAACCGCCACTAAAGGGTGCCTTATTACATCAGTATCTAATGCAGACGGGCCACGGACCAACTGGCCAAAACATTAAAACCACTAATAGGTGAAGTGAATAACATTAATCATTTTGTTACAGTGCAATGTTCTCCTGAGGAACCTTGGGTCCTGGCATTCATGTCGATACCACTTGACACACTACACTCGCCCAAACACCATTACAGACCAATACACCCCCCATGGCAACAGCACTCCATGATGCAAGTGTGCCCCCTTGGCAGGACAATGCACCATGTCACACCATATAAACTGCTCAGGAATGGCCCAGGGGTCATGACTAATAGCTCAAGCTGTCAACCTGCCCTCCAAATTCCCCGGATTCCAATCCAATCGAACATCCATTAGGCATGCCAGTACCTTACCTCACAACCCACAGGACTCAAAGGACCCGTTGACAACGCCTTGGTGCTAGACAACACAGGACACCCCCGGAGGTCCTGTCTCCATGCCTCAACAGGTCAGAGTCTCCACCGTGGATTGGACTTGGCTTTGACCTGCCGAGGCCTAGACAAAGGATCTCAGGGGCACCAGTTTGTCCCACAAATGCTCCATCAGATTGGGATCTGGGGAATGCTAAAGCTAGGTCAATGCCTTGAGCTCTGTCACGTTCCTTGGACCATTCCTGAACAGTTTTTGTGGTGTGGCATGGTGAGGATACTTGGTCTGTAACAATGTTTAGATGGGTGGAGTGTGTAAAGGGGCATCCACATGGATGCCAGGACCAAAGGTTTCCCTGCCTAACATTGCATTGTAATGAAATGATCAATGTTATTCACCTCAACTGGCAGGCTGTTAACATGTTAATTTCTGCTGTAAAGTTGGACATTTTGACATGTGGGTCTGTGGGGATAGACTTGGCTTTGGAATCAGCCTCCAAGTGGCCATTCGTGGAACTGCAGTTTTTGGCACTTTTGGCACTTTTGGCATTGGCATCATTTTTCAGCCCCGAATGTAGCCACTTGGTGGCTGCCGAGGACGCTGCAGTTGTGGCTGCTGGTCATTCTGTTAGCGTTAAAGGTCAGAGTTGAGTCCCATCCAGCTGCCAGTCTCTGATTTCTGCTGGATTTGTCTGTGCAGCTCACTGAAGGCAACTTCACAGAAATATATATGCAAAGCTTTCATGTAGTCAAAGAAAAATGCCAGGTTGTGCTGCAGCTAGTGGCACATGTGGTAATAACTGGGACAAAACACAGTAATTATCTTTGGAAAAATGTGTTTCTGCCTGTCTGTCACCTGATAGTTTCAACATGTTCCCATTCTTCAAATGGAGGGGCTGAAAACTTTCAGGTGTCATACTGCAGAAAGACAAGATAAACTGCAAACAAAACAGAAGTCTGCCCTTTCAAGTATTCAAATGCGTATTTCAACTGTAAATCCAAGGGGACATTTATCTCAACGGGCAGGGCTGTTAAGAAAGAAGCAAACTTGTGAAAAGTCAGTTTATTTGGCAACACCTCAGAAATCATCACTCCTCATGGGCTGAGAGAAAAACGTCTTTGAAGAATGTAAACATGTTGTAACATTGATCACTGAGCATCTTGCTGCATATTTGAAGTTAGTTAACAAACACAGACTCTGTTGTGTGGCAACTGACTATTCTAACCAACAACTAACACACATCATACACATGATCATATATACAGATGTAGACTCAATAATCACCCTTAGCCTAAAGGGCATACACACATGTGAACTACTACATTTAACAAGATAAACCACATTTACATTGAAGTAAAACACTTTCAGATCACACAGCACATTTAGCCAATAAATACTCATCATTTCACAAGTTCAACTGTTAGATAAACAAACATTACACAGAATGAAAAAAAAAACAACTTTAATGCATGCTCATAATTACAATGCTAACATGTTAAGCAGGTACAATGTGCACCATGTTCACCTTCTTAGCTTCTTAGTTTAGTGTGTTAGCATGCTTGTAACATTTTCTTATTAGTACTAAACACAAAGTACACCTGAGCCTGATGGGAATGTTAGTAGATTTGCAGGTATTTAGTCATAAACCAAAGAAAGGAACAGTGTCATTTGAGATCACAAATGTGAACCTCATGGTAGTGCTGGCGATGAACAAAGTCAGTAGGATTCATCCTCTGGGAACCACGAATGTCTGCTCATTTTGTGCCAACCCATCAAGTGGATGTTGAGATATTTCACTGGATGAGTGAAAACTTTGACCTGCTGGTAGCACTATAAGAAAAGTGATCATGACTGTCTTCAGGATTCATCCTCTTGGGAATATGCATGTCTGTACAAAATTTCATGGAAATTCATCCAGTCGTTGTTTAGATATTTCAGTCTGGGCCAAGTAGTGGACTGCCGACCAAAAGATGGTCATCTCTAGAACCATACAACTAACTGCTAAGAAAGGTTGTTATAAAGTCACCACTATTTTTTTTTTTAATGTCAAAAATGTACTGTTGATTTTTGCCAACACTTTCTATGAAGATACATGTATTGAACATTAACTAGTTACTTATAACCATTCATATTAGTAGCATATTGGCTCATTAATAGTCATTATAAAGGCCTTATTAATGCCTTACTCTGTATGGCCATGTTCTTAACTGAGAGTTTTTCCCTCAGTGACCTCCTAATTCTGCTTTCTAAAAGTAAGTAAGGAAGTTGTACATGAATTTTGATCTAAATATGCTTTGCTCAGTATGGGCATTTCAAGGTGGTAGCACAACAACAAGTCATTCTACCTGAATCACAGTTAATGAATATGGTCTCTTCTTATGTGGCAAAACACAAAACTACAAATGTTTCAAGTGTCCAAATAACTCTAAATTAAGTCTTTTAAACTTTAAATATGTTCATCCATCTTAAAGTAAGGCCTTGCTTATAAATAATTCACTTATATTGTGACACCTGTAACCCACACAGGTTCCCTATTCTTAAGTTATCTTTTATTCACACTTAGTAAATCCACTATAGCACACATCTACTTAAAATACACACATTTTTAGAATTCATTCACATTATCCCTGTAGTCAAACAAAATGGACAAACAAAAAATTAGTAAATATGAACAATGCTCTCCAAAATCTTAAAGGTAAAACTCAAATTTGTCATTTGCCTATCTGAAGCCCCTCTGTTCACAGTGAACTGGGACAGATGTTATAGATGACACTGAGAGCACACAGAGGAATGTTGTGAGTATATGGGTACATTTTATGTATCAGAACTGAGAACACTACAATAGAATAAAGATTATTTAGGTATTAAAAAGAAACATTTTGTGGGTTCACACAATCAGGCTTCCACTCATTGTCTGTAGAGCAGCTCTGGACTTTATACCCTATGACATCACAAGTTTGAGACTTACTCCTCTGTTTTCTGGCTTAAAGAAAGTAGCTCATGTTCACAAATATTGACTGAACCCTTCTAGGCCATGGAAATAACATATTAGAATCTTAATTTAGGTGGTGCTCCCCTGTAAGTGATGAGGCAGCACATTTTAATAGCTGTGTAACCCATCACTTCAGAACAGGGTCCGTTAATTGTATTAGTTGTGTGCTATAATGGATTTATGAAGTGTTAAAGGGAGGCAACTTCAGAAAATGGAATCTGTGTGAATTAGTTGTGAACAAGGCCTCACATTAGAACATATTTGGAGGTCATATTTGGTGTTAGAAAGACTTAGTTTAAAGTTATGTGGACACTATTAACACTTGAAGTTTTGTATTTGTTACAGAAGAAGAGACCATATTTATTAAATGACTTCTTGTGGTACTATCACCTTATAATAATAACTAATAATTCATGTACAACAACTTGCATACAATCAATAAGCAGAAATTAGAGGGTTGGTGAGGGAAAACTCTTAGTTGATGGCCTACTTAAGAATATGGTCATCACAATAAGGCATTAATATATGCTTTATAATGCCTAACGAAGAGTCAGTATGTTACTAATATGCATGCTAATAAGAAACTAGTTAATGTTTAATACAAGTACCTTCATATAAAGCCTTGGCAAAAATCTTAAGTCATCCTTTGACATTGTGAAAGTATAAAAGTGACTTTATAGCAACTGTATCTTACTTAATGTTTCACTGTAGCTTTCCTGTAAAGACTCGTGTGTGACAAGCATTTCATAGATTGTTCATTTCTACAGTGTGCTCTCACTGTTATATACTCTTACAACAGGGACCTGCAGTTCTGTTATGATGTTTGTCCTCACACTTATTACAGGGTGTCAGTCTTTCTCCAAGGGATCCATATTTTATACCATGTTCACCTGGCAGGCCTGAGGTGAGACAGGAGTCCTAGGCTTCAGTACTTTTATCTGCAGTCTGATAAACTCTTAAGGCTGATGTACAGGGAGCTGACCATGGTGGCATCTTCCTGAATGGACTCCTTCATATCGGGCTGACCGTCACACATCAGGGCCATCAGCGATTTGGGCAGCTTCCCGCTGAACAGCAGGTAAATGCAGGGGTTCGCACAGCTGTTCAGACTGGCCAGCAGCATCAAGATGGTAAAGGTTGCAGCTGGAAACACAGAGAAAATAGGGAAATGCTGTTCAAAAGTGCATTGATTTTTATATTTTGATTTGTTGTATTAGGAGAGACCAATTTCTAGATTTTTTCTAATTTTGGAGGGTCATCAGTTAAACCCTGTTCACCTTGATTTTCAATTTAAGTACTGAGGAGCAACGGTAATAAAGTGGAGACCCTTCCCTGTATATTGTTATTATCGAATGGACATGTGTATTGTTAAAAAATAAATCAATTAATAAAAAAAGCTTTTTTTTTTTTTTTTTTTTTAATTAATTTAATTTAATTTATTTTATTTAAATA
>JAPZEB010050338.1:0-10840 GCA_029783705.1 Chaetodon striatus
GACAATTTAGAGTCACCAATTAACCTGCATGTCTTTGGACTGTGGGGGGAAGCTGGAGTACCTGGAGAAAACCCACGCTGACACAGGGAGAGCATGCAGACTCCACACAGAGGTGCTCCCCCACGCTGGGTTTGAACCAGAAACCCTCTTGCTGTTCGGCAATGATGCTGACCACTGCATTAATGTGCTGCCAAAAGGTGGGTGATTTTACATAAATTATTCTTTGTTACATCTGATGAAGCTGTCATTATATTCAGACAGGAGTACACAAGACATATAATGTGAAAAAAAATCACGTTCCTCCACGAAATTCTTCTAACGGCAGTTGCAAGAATGCACTGCAGCTGGACGAAAACAACCAATCACAGTTGAGGAGTGGAGACCTGTGAATGCTGACCTGCACTTATCAAATAAAATTCAGTCATAACTAGAACTTGTGATAGTGAAAATAAAAGCAAGTCGCTAAAATGTTCTGGTACCAGTGTAGCTGTGCCAGTGTTGAAACGTTCAGAGGACTGATGGTTCGTCCCTTCTGCCGGATGCACCAACCTTTGTTAAATACCTACACAATGCCTGCTGATGATTTACACCAAACTGTGACATTCATGCACAGACGTCAGTTTGTTTTTGAGAATGTTTTATTATCATCAGATCACTGCTGTATAGGCCCATCTGTTGTGTCCCTGTCACTACCAGGAGATGTTTTGCTCTCCGTGGCTTTCGGATCTGAGTCAACAGACTGCGAAGCTGCGGCCTCTTTCTTCATTTTCAACAGTTCTTTTGCTGATGGTGGTCGGATGATGCACATGGCTGCTTGACCGTCTTGTATGAGTTTTGGCGGGGCAACAAATCCCACCATCACCTCCAGTTGTTGCACAATCTGCTCCAGAGCTTGGTCCTGAGAAAAAAAACCACACACAGATGTTTCAGATTTACTGTCTAAATGTGTATGGACATTTTGGGGGGGATATGTGCCCAATGTGTGACCATGAAATAGTATTTGTACATTTGTCCTTTACCCTCTAAGCTGTTAATGTAAAAGTCAACAGTGCTGCTTGGGAAACTGACGTCAAGAGAAGGTGAGGAGACAGACAGAGTTGATAGTCGGCGCTTGACTGAACATGGTGACATGCAAGGGTTGGCTGTCTTCTCACCAGGTTGTCTGTAGGTGTCCAGCGTCCTGATCGCAGAGTGATTCTCACATGGTTCTTCTTCTCCACCCAACTCTCCACTTGTTTCAGCTTTGTGGAGAGGTCATGAGCTGCGATGCCGGATGAAAAGGTGACCTCTTTCACCTGCACAGCGGCTGTGGAGACAATACATGTGTCGCATTGTGTTTCACATACTGTGTAAGCGACATTTTTATTGCTGTAACATCTGTTGAATGTCGAGTTACTGAGATGGAACTGCCCATTTGCAAAGTAACACTTAACTTCACAGAGTAACTGGACCTTGTTTTAAAGGAACAGTGTTCAGGATTTAGGGGAATATACTGGCAGAAATTAAATATAGTATAGTAAGTATGATTTCTTTAGTGAATAATCACCTGAAAATAAGAAGCGCTGTGTTTTTGTTAACTTAGAATGAGCCTTTTACATGCACATTGGGAGTGGGTCCTAGTCTACAAAGATTGACATGTTGCACCGCCATCTTTTTTAAATATGGACAATGGACAAACCAAACACTGGCTCTAGAGAGGGCCATTCATGTTTTCACGTTGGTCACAACAAGGGCACCAGAAAAACTGATTATTTAAAGGGAAACTGCTCCATTCAGTGTTCTTACCAGTTTAAATCAGTGGGTGCGTTTGTTTTGTAGAGGAGGAGACCTCTGTGGATAATCCAGCTCACGGTGAAAACCCACTGGACATCTATATCTTAGGTATTCAGAGAAAAAGGTGAGCACATCTTAGCAGGCGCTGGGTGCCCGTCTCTGACGAGCCGAACAGCACCGGAGAAACACTGATTTGTAACATGAAACTACTTAATACAGTGTCTTAAATCAACTGGTCCATTTGTTCTGGAGAGGAAGAGACCTCTGCAGATAATTCAGCTCCAGCTAAAAACCTCCACTGATAATGAACACTGGAGGAAATCCAGCCTAGAGAGGTTTCAGCTGGTTGCAATTTGCAATCCTCACCACTGGGTGCCACTAAATCCCCCTAAATCTTACACACAGGACGTTTATAAAGCGTTCTGACTAGATTACAACCAGAAATCATTTAATCAGTAACTCTATTATCCAGAGGAGTAAAATAATCAGTACACTTAACAAAACAACAAACGTGAGGTACAAGTGCAGCTTCAGTCATCAAGGTTTTAATAAACTGATACCCCCTAAGATTGAAAACAGCTCCCAAACTGTGTACATTTATCAACAGCTGGATGGATGTGGTTTTAAAGGCTTTTTAAAGATCGAGACATTCAGGAGGTTTTTACCTGGAGGCGAATTATACACAGAGGTCACTTCTTCTCCAAAAATATCACACCTGGTGATTTCAACCAGTAAAAACACTGACTAAAGCAGTTTAACAATAATAAATAAGTGTTTTTCTGATTCGGCTCATCGCAGGGGTTCTGCTGACTATGGTGGCCGATGCAAAACACGCCAATGGCCCTATTCAGAGCCAATGTTTGGTTTGTCCGTTCTGGGCTACTGTAGAAACAGCTCATTCTAAGGTAGGGAAAACACAACGATTCTTATTTTCGGGTGCTTATACACAAAGGAAAACACACCTATTATATTGTGTTCCATTTCTACCAATATATCCCACTAAATTCTACACTAGACACTGGACCTTAAAGCACAACTGTTTTGCCCTGTTACCTTTTGAAACAAAATCAACCTGCAAAGTTTACAAATTTCTATTGGCTGTGAGTGTTTCAAGCAAAGTGATTTTTACCTTCTCATATTGTTGAATTTAAATACTTTTTAGAGCTCCAAACTGGTAAAACGCCCTCTAATTTACCAAGTGAAAAGCCAATATCTGAGAGATATAATCTGTCATCTTTTCTAACTTGTTTACCATCTTGTGACCCCTTGAGAGGATCCTGACCCCCAAGTTGGGAACCACTATATGAAACTATATGGCCCGAATAGGGTTCCTACAAGGACACCACATACCTGGTTTTGCTTTCTGCTTCTCCCGCAGTTTCATCTTCTCTTCGTGGATCTGTTTGCCGCTCATCAGCTTGTAGACGGGAGGATCTTTGCTTCCACTGAGCAGCACCAATTTGAGACCCTGCGTGTCCATCATTCTAATAACATTTGCACGGAGCATGATGCCCAGGTTCTCGCCTGTCTCACTGATCACCTGTATCTGAGGCTGCGGGATGCTGTGGCCAACATTGCTGAGTTTGGCGTGAGCTCTGGGATCATGCTTTTTTTTCTTTGGTGCTGGAGTCTCTTTTGTGTCATCTACAGCAGTGGAGAATGGAGACCATCTCCGGGAGGAAGCGATGATGTTGGATCTTCCACTGCATATGGTGAATCTTGATGCTGGTGTCCAGTAGGCACGGCTGTCACCACACACAGCTCTCACTGTGTGGCTTAGCGCCCACCTCAGACAACCTGCAGACATATCCTTGATAAGAAAAGAGAGGGAACAGTTAACCTACACAGCTGACAATGTTGTGTATTTTAGGTTTAGCTGATATAATGTGGCTGACACAAACATACGGATGCTTTCCTTATGTTTTCTCTTGACTCTGTAGGTAATGTAAGTAGTGTCTTGTAAGCCCATGAGAGCTAGGCACCTTTGGGTAAACATATGTTTATTCAGTAATCCATTGCCTATCTGACTCTACAGGCGAGGCAGACCTGATAATACACGCACATATTTAATAACTGTTCAGTCAAATTTCAACTTTGCATCATTAGTAGCAGTACAAACACAATGCATCAACAGCTAGTTCATACAGCTGTGGAAAAAGTTGTCAGGTTTCCTCAGCACCCCGCCCAGCCAGCCTCCGTTAAAAAATCGGCCAACTAAATTTTGCCTTATATATCTGTCACTGCACACGCCACACACATCACAAATAAAACATTTTTCAAACCGTCAGTGTGCACTGATGTATTCTGGATACTCCATGCTTACTTCAAGACTTACTTTTGGAAGTTTTATACGTATTACCTGTCACATGAGCTGGTTCATTTGGCATTATGACGAGCGTCCGCAGGTAAAATACTCAAGTGGCAAACCACTGCAAACAGGTTACAAAAGCTACCATCTAATTAAAAAGCATCAGTAACGTTATGCCGAACTGAGCAGCAAACCTTACTCATTCATACAATATCGCATAATGAATGCATCGTTAAGCACGTGGTTTCAAAATAACATGTCAACACTAAAGTGTAAGATTTTCGATGGTAGTCTGGAGCTGACCGAGGGAACTGTTTATCGTCATGTAGGCTGATTAGTGTCGGTCGGAAACAATATTATTTGAATCAGTGGCATTTCAGTGTCATTGCCACTTAAAACAAGTTGTCCTAGACGTGTAAACTTGTTATAGCATGACACACATAACGAAGTCCTGAGTTAAAACATTAATGCAGGCACAAACTGTCCAATAACAGATAAAAGTTTATGTCACCAGTTGGTAAATTCCCTTAATTTGTCTTATGTTTATGAGACATTTACTCACTGTAGGTCAATGTCGTTGATTCATGCTCTCTGCAGCAGGGTGTCAGTCTGCTGTACCTTCTTCCGCCATGTTCTTCTTTGTTTAATTTGTGTCACAGCAGACGGTAAAGTCACGATGCCGCCATCTTGTGGACAAAAGGAGAAGTCGTCATTACTCCATCAACGGGTCAGGGAGTGACCCCGCGGTGATGTCACCATGTGGAAAGGTATAAATATATTTGAACAGTTTTAAAATGTCTTTCTATTAAATTTTTGCCTCTATCCTATATTACAATGGAGGTGAAAGGAAATCAACCGGTGGCTTAATTCATGGTCACCAACTCCTGAAGGAAATGTGGCTCTGTAGCTGCTAAATTTTCACCAGCTAGGACTAGCTACGACTTAGCTAGCTTTCTGTGTCATGTGTTTGGTGTAGGGCAGGAAGTGTGCAGACAGTGGGTTTATAAGAGTGTTTTTTACTCAAAACAGATGAGAGTGAACCAAAATAGCAGCATAATATCGTGAAATGAAAAAATAACCTGTAAGACGATTAAACACTCGCGTTTGTCCTGCACCTAGCAGCTGGTTAGCTTAGCTTAGCTTAGCTTAGCATAACGGCTAGCTAGCAACAGGAGTAAACAGCCAGCCTGGCTCCGTTCGAAGTTAGCCTTGTGTGAATAGCACTTAAAAAATAAAAAAATACAAATAAAATTTTAAAAATAATCTTTTTATTTATTCTACAGTGTCAAAATTTGAGAAAAAAGCAAACAAAAAAGCACTAAGTGATAATAAAAACAGTGCAACATGATTAGTAAACAGTAGTTACTAATAATTATAATAATAATTTGTAAATTGCCACATGCACTTGTTGTCTTATCATCATAGGCTTCGTATAGTATAAAAGCTAATTGTCACATCAAGGACAAGATGGTCAAATGAAGACATTAAAAATGAGCTATTGCTGCTTACCTCCCAGCAAAGCTGATTTTCTTCCTTCAGTAAGGAGATGATCAGCCTCCCCCTTGGTTTAATAAATTGAACAGCATGCTCCTTTCTCCCCAAACTAAAACAGAATGTCAGAGTTATACTTAGTTTTGCTTCACACCAGCAAACAAAAGCAGGTTATGCAACTTAACCAGCAAAGGCAGATTTAGTAGGGTGAACTAAGAGCAGTTTTTGAATTCCCTCCTTCTGTTAGGTTGTTTATTGCCATAAATTCAAACAATTAGCACAACAAACAATGTCGTTCTGTAATACTGAAGATGTTACCTCTCCATTTGAGGAGGAAAAAAGGTTATGTCATATTCCAAGGAGGCGTGACATACCCTTTTGTGTAAACTGACTCAACATTTGTAACATTTGGGTGATTGGGACAGCACATACTGTATTATTACTGATTTGGACTAGTGTACGCATATTTATCTCATGATTTATTTCATACTTATATATATATAATTATGACGTAATTTCACATGCACATTTTTCTTTTTCTGTTCATCATCATGAATTAACACTCCATGTACATTTCGGTTAAAATTTATTGCTGAGGTCAGCCGGAAATTCATACAAAATACAGCTACACAACAACCCTCCCTCCAGCATCCTCCCATAATCCCCTCCCACCAAATTTCATTGAACACATGTAGTTTGGTTAAACTAAAATGTCTGAGGTTAATAAAATACATTTAACTGAGGTCAAAATTCATTGAATGAATTTCATCGAGTGAAAAGGGGCTTCAGGTCTGAAATTAATTAAAAACGCCCCCCTGTATCCTCACAAACAGTCTGATGAATGCATCCTTTGATTCAGGCTGGTACATCTAACAAAACCCAGCTAATATTTTTATGGTTGATTAGGGTTCTGCACACATGAAGAGGTTGGGAACCACGGATATATAGAGTAAACAGAGCACACACAATGGTTCTTTAATGCAAGGTTGATCTTTTTATTTTTATTATTAAAGCCTTTTAGCACTGTCCCAATCACACAAAGCATGTTTTAATGAGTGTGACAAAATAAAACAGCTTGATTTAAAAAAACAGACGTGATATTAACACATTTGTACTGATTTTGTAGCAGTAGTACATCATAATCATGTTTCCATCAGAGGTTTGTGCAGTATATGAACTATGACAATTTTAGACCTTTATGATGAACACTAGCTAAAGCTTATGTCATCCTCCTCACCATACGCCTAGTAAGATAAACTTCCTGTTTGATGCTTGCCCCACCCACCGCATGCTGTTTTGATTATGTGGGTTCACATGTATTGCTCAGAAAAAAAGGTTCCTGTTAGTTATACTGTACCATTTGACCTCGTATCCCACCCTTAATTCATTCTATATCTTTTTCTTTAGCAAGATAACCAAGCTATGATTAGCTGTGTAATCAATTGTTTGTAACGGTCATTTGATTTTTTTCTCAGCTTTCTGAACTCCAAACAGGGTTCACAACCCGATCTTAATTGATTCACCTTGGTCCATTTTATGTACGTTATATGAAGTATAGTTTATCTATTAAATCATCACAATCCTGGCAACATATAATATGAGTCAGCTCTAAGTTTACTCAGTTATTATTATTAGAGCCACTGCTCTGCGGCATGTCAAAAATGTATTTTTGTTTATCTGTTTTGCTACCACAGAGGCTGTTTTGAATAACTTGTCAGGAAAGATTGTTATCAATGCAATTGATAGCGTGACAACTGTGGAAGATGCAGTCACTGAACTTTACAGGTGTGCAGGCCAAGTTGGCAGATGGGTTTGGCCTGGCCACAGGCACTGTTAGTAGGGGAGCAGGGAAGATGGGGAAGGGGCCATTACTGTATGCAAGCTCAAGTCTAATTATATTAATTACCTTCTGTGGCCTAGTCAGTGTTTTAGATTTTAATTTGTAGTGTTAAATCAGAATATCAATTTCCAAATGCAATTAAAACTGACAAGCAGCTGCAAATTCAAGTTTAAGTTCAGATTAGGATGTAAACTTTCTTCACTACACATCTACACATTTAATATAGTTTTCTCTGAGCAGACAACAATGTTCACACAAGCTACCGTACATCACAACCACATTCATTACTTGAATTCACCTAGGCACGATGTGGCTTTGCATAGGAAAATGACAATGTTTTTTTCAGGAACTCTGAATTTGCAAAACAAAATACTTGTAGCGGGCTGCCATGCAAGGTCAGGTGACAACATATCCATGTGGAGAAAGGTTCAGTTGCTTCTGTTTACTGCTGCTGTTTGCGGCTTTGACTTTACTTGTGAGAATTAAAATCATTTTGGCCGATAATTCATATTGGAAAAAGTACTCTGAAATAATAATTGTTATTCATCTACTGTAGCAGTGAATGGATCACACGTCCTGGCTGAGACTTAATGCCATCAAATGAACATGAGCTGGATGACTTGGATTTTGTTTGTGAGCCTTCTGTGGATTTTTCCTGTTTGTAAGTAAACACAGTCTCATTATTCTCCTTAGGAGTTATATTTTTAGCATGAAAACAGAGAACTGAAATACTGGAAAGATCTGCTATGGTTAATAAAAGGTGTAAAAATATGCGTGTGAAGAATATGGTACTTTTTGTTTAATTTGTTATCTGATTTAATTAAAGGTATTTCAGACAACATAACATGCTCTTCCTCGGAACAAGAAGACAGATTACAGAAACTCAAGTGTTGTGTGAATCAGCAGAAGAAGCAAAATTTTGTTGTTGCCGATAACTTCTATGGCTTCATCAAGGCAGACCGACACTGCAATCAGAGTAAGTCAAAACTGTAACAAACTTTTTAATTACAGTTGTTGATTGTTATTGTTAAAGAACAAAGCATCAAGCTAAGTTTGGGAGGAAGGGTGCACCTTTACAACTATACAATAGCTGTATTTATGTTTTCAAAATATAAAATACTGCAGAACAGTAAAAAAGTTTGGGTATCCAGTGTAGGGTACTTTGGCTCCTTCTCATGACCTAGCTGTTGTGAAACGTCTCCTGTATGTACCCTGTAATGACTTAATATGCATCTGTAATTTTTTGAAAAGGTACTTACATTGTTATTTTTTGCTGTAAATGCAAATTTGTTTCCCCCCGTATCCCTGTGCTCTGTTCATTGTTCTCTCTCTCTGTTCACCTAGTATAGATACAGAGTAAGGATTTAACCTGTATGTAGGGGCAGTGTAAAGAGAGGAGAAGTGAGAATAATTCCAAGGGCCCGGGGTTGACAGGGGCCGTTAAAAATGTCACCTGAACATAGAGTACCAGTTATCAGAGGAAATTGTTTAGGGTCACTAATAAATATTTCAGCCTCTTGGAATTTCAGAAAATAAAATGATGGTATGTTTATCCATTTTTTTTAAATTTATTTTTATTTATTTATTTATTTTTTATTTTTTTTTTAATCATCCAGGTAGCATGCTATGTCACACCCCTCAGTACAAACACTGAACTGTGTAGTCGTACCAAGCTGGGTGGAAAAATAGCTGACAGTCTCTCTGGATCTCTGTACACAGTGGTGCGTTAGAAACAGTCCTTTCTTACACTGCCTCTGAATGTGTCCAAATTCAATAATACACATTTATGAAACAACCTTTAACATAAAAAAACAAGGCTTTTTACTATATATATGACACATCGTAATTCCCTGTCTAATAAATATTTTATATTGTTGTGAAAACATCAACAAATTTATCCTTCAAACAGCTGTACTTATTTAGGTTTCTCACCAAACGTTACATTTTGCAAGATTACATCGCCCTTCTCCCCAGAGAGCGGGTAAAGTGTATCGAGCTGCGGAGCGGGGCAGCAGGAGCCCAGAAAAACCACCCCTCTATTAATCAGGAGGCTTTGCTATGTAGTTATGTTGTTGTGACCTTATGTGATATTTCAAAATAATAGTAGTATTAGTATTAGTAAAAAATGGATGATGGCTGTCTGTACAAAATGTCCAACTCCAAACCAAAATCTGAGAGCCAGAAATGGAAAGACAGGCAGAAACGGGCTGAAAGGAAGAACAAAGGGTGGCAATTTGTCAGAGAGTCAAGTGCCCATGTAGCGCCCATTAAGCCTACACAGCCACGTTGGCATTTTGTCAACAATATCCTGTCTCAGTGTTGAAGCAAGTCACAAGCTAGCCACAATACGGTAATTTCACTCTGGTGGTTTGATTTCACTTAAATACATTATACATATCAACATGGTACATTTACACATTCTTACAGTCATTATGTTTTATGTATTCAGCCAAAACAGGTGGAGATGGAAGTGGAGATGGAAGTGGAGGTACAGCTAGAGCAAACCAATGTTCTCCCAAAACAGGAGGTGAGCAGTAATAATAATGTAATTATATATATATATATATATAAATTATGATCTTACCAGGTGATTCGATAATATTGTTGTACATTTTAAACTTTGTCACTACTGGGCACTCAGTGGGATCATAGCTCCAAGATGAGCAAGATAAAATAAGGAAAAGGGACATTGAGACAAACAAAAATTATTGAGTTTGTCAATGTAACTTTTCCTCTCTGGTTGACACAGGGTGTTAAATAGTCCTTGCACATGCGGATATCTACGTTTTTTAGCGAGCCACAGGCATTTTGTTAGCATTTTAGCTGTCAGTTGCACATTATAGCGCCGTTTGTCCCCCCTGTGGGTGTGGGTGTCAGAGTATAATGAGAACAGTTTCAAACCCCCACAAGCAAGTAGGGAGATTCTGACTTTATCATTTGTAGAGACTGCATTTTGTTTGTGAGTAACTCTGGTTTTGGATTACTGCTGTAAAAGTATGCAAGAGATGTATTGTGAAATGACTGCGTGACATGAAAAGACTGCGTTCTTTGCCTCACAGTAGAAAAGGGTTGCATCATATTCCTGCAGAAGAACCAAACTACAAAACGTGAGTACCACCTACCTGTCACACAATATTGGATTTTTGTTTAAACATTTACATCAGCATTTCAGCAGACTAAAAATCTGATGGTATTTCTGTTTTTAATTAACAGAAAATTTGAAGTATCCGTGGCCTCAAATTGTGACAAGAGATGGTTCTTATCTACTGCTTCTCTCAAAATGGCATATCAAGGAGAAACTGCACCTGTATGTCCTGGAGGGGAAGAACTGCAGCTTCACATTAAGGAACAGCACAGGTGTGTGTGTGTGTGTGTGTGTGTGTGTGTGTGTGTGTGTGTGTGTGTGTGTGTGTGTGTGTGTGTGTGTG
>JAPZEB010050436.1:0-10838 GCA_029783705.1 Chaetodon striatus
TGTCCAGACTCTGATCACTGAGTCTGTACATAGTTAGTGTCTTCCTCAGTTTTTTTTATCTGTTACTGCAGCTTAACTCTGATGCTAACGGCTTTTGGTTTTTACCTGGACCAGACACTGGCTCTGTCACTTTCTTTAGTTAAAATGACAAACAGCAGGTCTTATCAGCTGTCACTAAGTAATGCAGCCTGTGTTTGTACTCAGCCAAAGATCATTTGTACAGGAAGAAGCTCCACTCAGTTCAATTCAATTCAATTCAATTCAATTCAATTCAGTTCAGTTCAGTTCAGTTCAGCAGGCTGTACTGGTGTGACATTTAACATGTGTTGCCAAGCACAATTACAAAAACAGACCATGAATGAAACAACTGATTACATGAAAGACAATATTAATCAACATAATAAAATAGGTGATTAAATTAGTAAATAAAATAGAAAAATATTTACATAGAGTTACACTCTCTAACACCACTGCACCGCTGTGAATGGACTGTTTCTGTAGTTACTACATCTCTCATATCTTTTTCCCATCAAAATTAGCATGTGTATACGTGTTTTCTGAAACACAGAAAAACCCGTTACAAATAGGCAATAAACTCCTCTCCCATTGCCAGTAGACCAGAGACTCTTTTTTTAATTCTGTTTTGTCATATTTGATATCATGAATAGGCCATAAAACAGGTTAGTAAACAGTGGAGAGTAGTATGGAGGCCAGCAAAAATGTTATGGTAGTTATTTCTTATTTCGAATCATAGTTATTTAGTCTCCCTTTTAAACTCAGTGCTGACTAAATTTTGAATGATGTTGGGGGCAGGTATGGATGGTATTTTGGGGTGGTTCCTTATTGCATTGCACGGGCAAAAGGGCTAAAATTGTTTGTCTACCTGTTGTATTTCCATAAGTGCTGATCAGAGCTGATTGGAACTGAAGCTGATATATACCCATAACTACTGCAGAGTCAGCTGTGTGTCATTTTAGTGAAAGCCGATTGTAACCTTTCCCAGTAAATATAAAAGCCAGATTTAAGTGGGTGTTAGCAGGTTTTTTGTCCAGTGGTAAGGGGGCTTAGCTGATCGCTTCAAATCAGTTTTGAGAGTTACACTCTCCTGATAAACTCAATAATGTAAGCTTATAAAATGAATAGATCTGAATCAGGACCATCAGTATTTGGATCAGCAAAAGACAAGCAGCTCCAGCTGTTTCATTATTCCACATTTTGACGTGATAAACTTCACGTTAGAGGACGTTTATCAGATTTTGCACGGCTGTATGTAAATGGAAATATTAGTTGAATATTCATTTTCATCAGACATGTAAACAGCTTAGTAGAAATATTGTCTTTCTTGGAATAAGGGCAAAACCCGGACAATTTTAGTGCATGTACAAGTAGCCATAGATAAATAGGGTTTTGCAGACAAAAAGGGACAGTAGTAGACTCTTTCTCTAAGTTGAAGATTTCACAGTCAGGTGCAGGCACCCAGAGAATTTGTTTTCGGCACAGAAAAGTAGTAAACAGAAGGTGTTCGTGTTTCAACGAGGCAGCTATCAGGCTGCCCAGCTACCTGGCTACATGGCAGGGACAGTGTTAATAAAGAAGAATCAGCACACTGCTCAGTTGACTTCTGCGGCTTCACCTCTCAATACCAGAGACAACAGCTGGTCAACACAAACAGATATCGAAGTGTCTAATATTTTGGTTTGAACAGACCCTCAGAGTTGTCTCACATCATCATCACTAAACTCTGCATGACCTATAGTACCTTCACAAGCCCCGCCCCACACCCAAATTGCCTTTCTGTCAGTTTAGACATAGCGTGATACCCAAACCACCTCCTGCTCTGCGTCACTCTGAGCTGATGCCACTCTGGGTGACCACTTAGTTTGCATGTGGTCAAAATCTATTGTAATATACAGTATGGTGTCTGTCTAGCATCTTTACAGACACATGACATCCACTAATTCTCAGCAGCATAACTTGTGTGGTGTGTGCAGAGTACTGTGAATGTGTGGGCTGATAACCACAGGGCATTATTCAGCCCAGTGTGGCTTACCTTGTCATTACAGTGTAGTGACTCAGTGTTTACGTGTGTGCAGTCTCTGTATATGTGCTTGTGTATGCGCTTGTGCACATGTCAGGTTGCAGACATCAGTTCAGTGGCCGTGCATCAATGAGAGCGTCTGCATACAGGACCAAGTCACATGGCTGTGCTGCCAAGAGGAAGTCCACATCAGACCAATCATCTCTGATCAACTCACTGCTTTATACACACACAGACGCTCACATGTTTATGTATCTGTACTTGTGAGGACTCTTTGACATAAAACATTTCACTCCAACCTTAACCATTATAAGTACATGCCTTACCCACTGAATAACTGAGGAACTGAAGGTGAGCACACATGAAATGTTTTGAATCCTCATTATACACGAAGACTGTGTGCGCTTAACTACAGGAAGTGCAATAGGTCAAAGGTGAAGCAGGACGTGGCCACAAAAACAGTTCTTCTCATCTGCAGGTGTCCTCATCAACAAGGCCCAAAACCAAAACCCCCACTAACCATCTAGCTGTCATAGTGGGTTACATAAACACATATCAATGGATGAAGTTTTCATGCCTCCACATGGGCAATAGCTGTGGCTGTATTATGTTTTTGGATTATCTGACATCTGCCCTACTCTGGTGAACATTTTATCTCAAGAACACCAAGGGGATTTCTTCAAATTTGGCAAAAACGTTCACTGGACTCAGTGATGAACTGATTTGATTTTGGTGATCAAAGGTCAAGGTCAGTGTGACCATCCATTCCTCTCATTATTGTGAACACAAATACCCTTAGGGAATTTCTTAAAATTTGGCAAAAAGGTTAACTTGAACTCAACAACGAACTGATTTGATTTGGATGTTCATAGGTCAAAGGTCAATGTCACTGTGACCTTGCATGTATTGCATTCTTGTGAACATGATATCTATCTATCATGATATAACACCTTGAGGGAATTTCGTCAAATTTGATTTATAAAAATGTCCATTTAGACTTAACTATGAGAATTACAATTTGATAGTCAAAGGTCAAGGTCATTGTGACCTTGCATCCAACTCATTCTTGTGGACACAATAGCTCAGCAAGTCCGTAAGGGGTTTTCCTCAAATTTGGCAAAAACTTCCACTTGGACTCAAGATTTATTGATTGAGTGATTGACTGTGACCTCACAAAACATGCATTTGACCATAACTCAAGAATTTATATGCTAATTATTACAAAATTTCGCACAAATATCTAACACGATAAAATAATGCAGCGATTACAATTTATATCCAAAAGGTCAAAGGTCAACTTCACTATGACATCATAATATTTGCAAAAACACTTTTCAGGCCATTACTCAACCTAATGTCTCAGGAGCAGAAGGGGAAATATTTGGTCAGATACTGAATTGGTGACCCTAATCTTGAGTGTCCACCTTAAAACTGTGCTGTTGTATAGATCCTCTGTGCTGTCAAGGGGGATTTGTGTGAAGCATCCATGTTTTCACTGACATGGATGTAAAGTGTAAGTGCAACTTGACTGGTGTGCTAAGGCATACAACTGCAAGGCAGTAATTCTTGGATTTTCATCTCTGTGCATAACTGCCCATACTCTCTATAAATTACACTGTGAACTTTTACACATTCCTTGGACAATATTTTGCACAAAACTGTTTTAAAATAGATATATTGTACAGATTTATTATTTCAGTTGTAACTTTGTTGTGTTTTATTTATGTTTCTCAACAATTTGCAGTACTTGCCTTTACCTTTTATTTTCTCTACTATGATTATTGTTATGGATCAAACACTAAGGAAAATTCCTTGTATGTGAATTTCTAAATTGTTCAATTTACCTGGCAACAAACCTATTTCTGATTCTGAGTGTACTTGGCTGTCACAGTGAGTCAGAGACATTCAGACAATGATGGCAAGCATTGTGGATGTTACAGACATGTGAGTGCTGGCTGTGACTAATACATGTACAATAAGACTGGAAATCCATGAAGCTTTCCTCTGATGGTGGAAAGCATTGGCAGAGGTAGCTGTATAAATGTTCATCTCTTTGTAAAAAATACATATTGCCCCTCTCAAAAGGCCAACTCTGGAAGCTGTCTCATCATCATTCAAGCTCACTGTCCTTTTCTACATTTCCATGCTACAATTCTTCCTGCAGGACTACAATCCCATATGATCTCAGTGTAATTCAGTCTGCTCTTCTTTTTCATTCCATCCAGGCAAGGAGTCCTAGGCCCTCTGAAAGCCCCACCTGTGCCAGTGTGCTGGGCTTGACAGAGCAGCAGGATCCTCTGGCTTTAGAGACAATGTCTGATGGAGAGGTGCTGCCCCCCACAGTCCCCTTCACAAGGGGCTGTAAAGCCAGAGCAAGTCTACCTGTGGGACGGTCAAGTGGTCAGACAAGAGAGATGCCTCTTGGTAAGGAGACATGCTCACATACACACACACACACACACACACATATAATTGCAAGTGTGTTAATTTATCATTAACTTGTAAGATTTTCTGACCCGAGTCCTTTGGTATTAGGTATCTGATGTAATACCTAAATCATTTGACAATCACTTTATATTGATAAAATATTTATCTGACACACTGAAAAAACAGCTGTAGCCTACTCAGTCTATCTATTTGCACAAACTACTTAATTCAAATGCTGAACGTCCTGATTCTAAAGAATTAAGTTTAGAAGCTTTAATCATTGATAAGATAGTAATGAAAGTTTAAGGGGGAGTTTAACTCCTGAAATTGACACAATCAGCTGGGATAAAAGATCTTGAAAACTACAGAAACACTAAGACCACTCACAGTTGTACAGTGATCTTAGAGAGTGTAACTTCTTGCCTTACAGGAGATCTTTGGATTTATGCAGAAACTGACTGCAGAGAGCATTTTAACCAATGAGCAGACAAGATTCATTGCCTGTTATCAAATTGCTCACTTAATTAACATTGAGTAGAGACAGCTGATATCATCATGTCATTTTAACTCAAGAAACTGAGTCAGTCTCAAGCTGCTTCCTGAATGTAGCTTAGTGAACCTGTGTATTTTGCCAACCCTAGATGTCAGAACTCACAGGTGCACCCAGATAACCTAACACAGCAGCAGACAGTAGTAAAGAAAGGCAGTAGAGGACAGTAAAGAAACACAGTGGAGTGCGGTAAAGAAGTATAGTAGAGTGCATTAAAAAAAAAATGGTAGAGTAGAGCAAAGAAACACAATAGAGTGCAGTAAGTTCAAGGCTTTAGTTAGATGTTTTGTACTGCTTTTTTTCCAACTCACTCAGAGGCCACCAGGCACATTATGGTGCATTAAGCTGTCACTAAATGGAGCCTGACATTTTGCCACAGATGGCACTCAGAATAAACACTGTAATTTGTCTATAACCCTAAAATGTATTCAAATAGTGTCAAGTGTAATGTCAGTGTCAGCTAGATTTTCAACAAACACTGAATATGAGAATGTAACTCTACCAAACACTGTGAACCAACAGCATCGTTAGAGGGAAGTGTTTTTATTTTAATAGTGCTTGATTTATGCAGCATGTTAACTGTGGTATTGGTTTATGTCAGACATGTTGTATTCAGATTGCTAGATGTATCAGTATTATCACACTGCACAGTCCTGTGAAACACTAAAGCCCCGTGTGTGTCCGTGTGTGTGTCTGTGTGTGCTCTGTCAGGTGTGTTGTACCTGCAGTATGGGGAGGAGACAAAGCAGGTCAGGATGCCCGCTGAGATCAGCAGTCGGGACGCTCTACGTGCTCTGTTTGTCACTGCCTTTCCTCATCAGCTCACCATGAAGATGCTGCAGTCCCCCAACATGGCCATCTACATCAAAGACACCAGCCGCAATGTCTACTACGACCTGGATGACATCAGGTGAGGACCTTTTGATGCAGAAATTAACAATTAAACTGACATATACTAATACAGAGTTATTTTTGTCATACAGGGTGAACATAAAATGACATACTGTATGTACATGCACCATGTTCCTGAATATTTTATTATTTTTTTTAGTATTTTTTTCTACCCATTCATTATGTCCACACATAAGTGTATTAACTATGTTTAGTCAGAAGTAGTTGTTACTGTAGTTGCTGTGTGGAACAAGGGCTGAAACAGGAAGTTCAGGTCATGTTCTGGTGCAGCTTTAATAACATCAATGCATTTACAGACTCTGTTGTGGGATTTCTTGGAAAATTAGTGGACAATGTTATTTCTAATGTGACCATCAGGACCTTTCCCAGCCACCAGTTGTGGATGGATTACACCATTCATGATGCTTTCAAGGCCTACAGCTGCATTATAAAATGGCTGTAGAGCAGTGAGGGAGACTAAGCAAGGCTACGGGAAGAAGCTGGAAGCCAAGTTCCAACAGACTGATTCCAGATGCTTGCAGCAGGGACTATAGAACATAACAGAATACAGAGCAGGACAGTCATTTTGGAAATCTCACTGGCCAAAGAGCTCAGATTTTTCAAGACAAACACTACCAACAGCTGAAAAGCTGTTGCATCAAGGCTCTGAAGTCCCCACTGGAGAGGAGCATGCATTCGCTGTGTCATTGCACAACATGATGGAAGTGTTATCAGAGCTTCCACTGACCAGCTGGCAGCGGTGTTCACGGAGACCTTCAACCTCTCTCTCAACCAGGACTTCAACATGCGTCAAACTGTCACAGTGGTCTCTGTCCCAAAGAACCCTCGTCCCCGCTGTTTCCTTGACTGAATCGAGGGTCTGTGGACAGTGGTTGTCGTATGCTGTACAGATTGTAAAGCCCTTTGAGACAAATTCTCAATGTTGGGCTATACAAATAAAACTGACATAACTTGATTTGCTTTTGCAAATAAGTAGTATATTAATGTAATTTTTAAGGGATAGGGTTGGTTTAGAAAGTCTGAGCAGTTTGTTAGGTAACAGAGGACAGACAGGGTTCAACCCTTATCTAAATACAGTAAGTAATATTTTATCAGCAGATATAAGATCCAGTATGGATCAAAATAACGTTTATATTGAACAAAGAGCCAGTAATATATTAAGGGTTGCATCTTAAACATCACAAAATTGCAGATGAACATTAAAATACTTCCCTCAACAATATCAAGTTCCATTTAAAATCTGTTCAGAGTGAGCTTTAATCACTTGTTATTGCGCATTGCGTGACCATTAGATGGGGACAGACTTACCTACAAAGACTAGCCTTCAGCTCTATACAACATTCCAATTGAAAATGAATTTAGATGTGAAATGATCTTTTTGCACATGTGAACAGTGATTTTACATATAATAAAGTGTCCTAGCCAGTTTGTCCCTTTGTAGAACGTCTCACACACACACACACACACACACATTAAACTGTCACTTTGTGTGTTCTGTTTGCTTCCAGAAACATCCCATCCCACTCCTGTCTGAAGGTTTATCATAAAGACCTAGCGCATGTGTTCAACCGCCATGCCAGGCCTGCCAACACAGAGGGAAGGGTGAGTCAGCCAAAACTCTGCTTTTGTCTTCACCCTTCATACATTACAGTGCATCCGGCAGTGTTGATACAGTGAGCAGAAACTGTGTTTCAGACATGACTGATAAGATTTTGATATGACTTTATAACAGGGACATTATGAATTTATCTAAGAATGCAAAACAATGCGTACATACACACATAAAACAGATTATTATTTTCAATGTACCTGACTTCTTGGAGGCCCCACTGTATGTGTGCACTGCAATTATATATTACAATAAATTTTAATAAATGTGCTAATTTCAACATGTATTAAGTTGGATTAAAATTGTTTAGCCTACTTTAATGATAATTTTACATGAATAACAATATAAGCAGCACTTTAATTAGGCCTTTTACCACAATTCCGTTATTGACTTATTGAGGTCAGCAAAAATGATCCAAGTCATGTTCAAGTATAGTACAATATTACCTGTTGTGTTAACACGCATTTTTGTTTACATAAGAATGTCACCAACATCTTAGCTGACATAATGCCAGAATGAACAGTAGGGTTTTCCTGATTTTAAGACTTGGATGCAACAGCTAAGTGTTTTATTTATGGCCCCTAAGCTGAATGAACAGAGAAATGCTGAGATATATTTGCAGTCATTTCTGGTGGAATTAAAATATCATTGCTCTTTGAAAGGGCATACCAGCATTATTATATATATCAGTGGCATAAAATGGTCTTAAAATGACACTAATATCATTTATCACTGTTATTTCAGGGACAATATATCGTCCAATAAAAGTAGCTATCTTGACAGGCCTAATTGTAATCTGGGAACCCGTCAGTTATTGCAGTAGTAGTTTAGGGCTTCCAGTGTATCCAGTGGATATGCATGACCTCTTCTGTGCTTCAGTCCTTTTGGTTAATCTTTATAAACAGATATCTGCACATAAATGTAGATTGAAAAAAATAAAAAAAGCTAAATGGTTCTCAGACAATAGGGTTGACATGATTATTCAGGACTAAAAACAGAAACCAGAATGCTTCCAGTGCCAAATTCTTGTCATATTTCCAACAGATTATGCATTTGTATGCAGATTTATAGAGATTAACAGTATTGTAGGAGTATAATTTTATTGTTCAAGGTGTGATGTGACAGTAGTGGATGAATTAAAGACCCTTTAAAACTGAATTCTATGGCCTCTATGGTTTTACAGTTTAAAAATTTAACATTAACACAAACCAGGGTCTTGAGATGTCATCACTGCAGTGCTTATTACAGATTAATTTCTCATCATTTCATTAGAATTCTAGTTCTATCAAAATAACTAACAAGCAATTCCCTTAATGCTTATGCTAATGCTAATGCTGAGCTAGTCAGAGGTAGCCCCTAAAAAACTGTCAAACAGCAGGAGAAAAGGCTGTGAGATACATATCACATTGTTTCATTGAAGAAAATCAACCTAGTGACAAGTTGCTGTGCCAACACAGTGTTTTCATTGAATGGAAATGAGTGGGCTGCATTTTGTGATGCATGCACGCCTGATGTTGGTCTGAGCACAGCCTTTGAACCTCACTGCCAGCAGGGTGAAAGCATCTCTTGGAGTCTTTAACCCCCTGCTGGGGAAATTGTTGGTGCTTCAATAAATGCCAGAAATCTGATTGAATGAGTTCACATCATAAATCATCAAATGTGCTCATGCAAAACTACTTTGGGCCTGTCAGTAACAAGCAGACAGATTATTTCTCTTTTGACCATCTTGCTCAGTTTTCACATAAACAAGGCCAGTTGTTCTTAGAGGTCCAGGTCTTCAATACTTTAACAGCATCAGAGGATAAAAGCTCAGTGTGAACAGAATTTGTGCTGCTGACATGTTCACAAGCCTCACACTTCTGTTCTGCTGATAAGGATCACAGGACACAGAGTGACACACAGTAAAGGATCAGTATTTTCTGTGTATTGAGGTAAACCAATACTGGTTTGATGAATAAAAGGACATGTTTGGTCTTTGACTTGAAGCCTGAAACATACAAATGTGTCTGTCAGGTTTGATGGCCAGCTAAAAACATTTAGCTCTCTTTTTCCCTCTGGGATAAATCAGTGTCCCCTGAGGGATTCAGTCCTGCAGCTCTGTTTTCTTTGTTGCCCCTCTTCTGCACACAACAGATAAGTATAGGGAAAAAAACTAAATAAATTAACAACTGTAGTTAAAAATAATATTGCGATATTTAGGTTATTGCAATACATGGCTTATATCTCAGTATTTTCCTCTTAAGTACTGTAGAGTGTTAAAATACAAAACTACTATAAAAAATGCGTCACAGTAAAGTTAAATACAGTAGCTACTGTCATAATAAAGTTGAAGTACTGTTATAATAATGTTAAAAAAATACTGTTATAATAAAGTTCAATTAAGTACTGTTACAACAAAATTGAATGAAGTATTGCTATAATTCAGTACCTGCCTCGTCTTGAGGAGGAATTGTTGTTTTTGCTGTGAACTTGAAGCTTCCGGTCAACAGTTAGATGTTAGGACAAAGTTAAACTGTTGCCACTGCACCTTTAAACATGAGGCTTTATTCACTGTGAGCTGTAAACACAGTAACAAGTGCAGTAAATTGGCATTAACAAGTGGAAATGTACAGGAAATATTATTTTCACCTATCTTTTTTGTCAACTCTTCTTATCTTTCTGATTCTTGTCACTTCATCCACTTCTAAATCGAGAAATATTCCATGTGTTTGACAGTTATACTCATGAGGCCACTTCCATGGTTGTAAATATTTAACTGCTCACTCAGGTTGTAAATAAATGTTGGCTGTCAGTCCTAGTTGTTGCTGATTCAATCCCCAGCTCCCTCTGTCAACATGTCAAAGTCTTGTTGAGCAAAACCTCACAGAGCCTCTTCCATATCAGTGTGTGTGGAAATATTGTAAGTGGCTTTGAAGAAAGAAATAGCTCCAGGATTTAACTTCTCATAAAACCATGCATTGTGATTTATATATTTCTGTTTTTGTACAGATTAGACAATTGAGACACTAATTTGATAATTAGTGAGCTGTAGAGGTGTGGGTATGCATACTTTTGAGCTTTGGACAGAGCAGGGCTGGCTGTATCCCTCTGTTTTCAGTCTTTATGCTAAGATAGGCAAACCTTGTCCTGATTTTAGCTCTGTACTTACAGTAACACACAGACATGAGACTAATAGCCTTCCAAACAGCTCCCTGAAAAGAGAGCAAATAAGTGCACTCATGTTCAACAGTCCAAAGACATGCAGATTGGGGATAGGTTAATTGGTGACTCTAAATTGACCGTAGGTGTGAATGTGAGTGTGA
>JAPZEB010050498.1:0-10835 GCA_029783705.1 Chaetodon striatus
GGTGACTCTAAATTGTCCATAGGTATGAATGTGAGTGTGAATAGTTGTCTGTCTCTACACGTCAGCCCTGCGATAGTCTGGCGACCTGTCCAGGGTGTACCCCGCCTCTTGCCCAATGTCAACCCTCAAGAGAATAAGCGGTTAGAAAATGGATAGATGGGTTTTAAAAGAGGGGCATTTTCATAAGCATTTCCAAACAATGATTTTAGCAAAACGGTTTCCACTGAGTTGTTTGGGAGGCATGGATTTTTATTGTCACATTTATCTTATTTTTATCAAATTTTTATTTTAATTTAATTATTTTTTTATTTATTAAACAAACATTTGAAAGATAAAAACAGAAATATTAATTGGGTACAGATGCAGAGTTATGTATGTTAGTAAGAGAAATCCATGTCATATTTGTAGTGGATATCAGGATAGGAAGAGATAAAAGCCACAACATACTAAGTTACACAAACACACATAATAATAATAGCAAATATAGCACCAATAATAACTGCAATAACGTCAACAAAAAAGCATTACTTTTTACTTGTTTCCTCTCCTTTTTATCACCGCCCTCCTGCCCGTCATTGTTTTTATATATTCATTTTGTCCCTTCAGATTAATTTCTCATCTTTGCCCTGCTTCAAGGAGTAAGGTATCTGTTTGAGTCCTGGCTTTAGACCATGCCTGAGCAAAGCACTCAATACGTCCCTCTCTCCAGCAATACTTTCCAGCTGTTCCTGAGGGATCCAGAGGCATTCCCAGGCTACATGAGATATATAATCCCTCAAGCGTGTTCTAGGTGTGCCCCCAGGGCCTCCCACCAGTTGGACATGCCCAGAACACCTAACAGGAGGCTTACTGATCAGATGCCCGAACCACCTCAACTGGCCCCTTTCGATGCAAAGGAGCAGTGGCTCTACTCCGAGCTCTTAGCCTCTCTAAGGCTGAGCTCAGCCACCCTTTAGGAGAAACTCATTTGGGCCACCAGTACAATATGTGTTAATGTGTATTGATGTATATGGGTAAGATGTCTTACCACCAGCACATGCTCCAGCAGTCCCAGATATCCAGAGGCACATTCGTTGCCATAGCGCAGAGCTCTCATCTGAACATCCTTGCTGACCTCTGGGTGGTATGCAGCTTGCTGAGAGACAGACAAACAGACAAAAATCAACATCTGAAATAAACAATGACAATACAGACAGTAGGCAATTCTGCATGTTAAAATGCAATGCTTCTAAAGAGGAAATAATTTGGTCTTCCATAAGAAAGTTGACATTAGTGAAGTGTATTTTTGAGTTGGACAGCAGCTTTACAAGTTGAGAAGAAACTTCACTAACCTGACTGATATTTGATTATTCCAAAGTTACTCTGTACCAAAGATGGAAGAGAAGCTAAAAACAAAAAACAAAACTACGCAAAATAAAATGAGTGAGTTGGTTTATTAATTTGGAAACAGCTATATTTTTCTCAGGGGAATAACAGATATACCATGATTAAAATTATATATTACTTAAGATTAAAAATATGGTCAAATTCAGATAACATTTGATTACAAAGGTATAGATCGAAAAAACACTATTAAAGTACCTCTTAAGGTTAGCCAAAATTCATCTTTCATAATTAGGGAAAAAATACATATTGAAATAATGACTGTGCCTGTGATTTATTACATCTTGTCCCATCTCCCTCTGAATATCCCTGATTCCTACTTCAGGGATTTTAATGCTCTGGTTTTAGATTTTTTGGGGGGCAACTACCAACATTGTACAGGAATAAAGCAGCTAGAATGACTGCCTTGCAGTTGTATGCTTCTACAAATCAGTCAAGTTGCAGTTACAGTTTTTCTCCATATCTGTATAAACATGGATTCCTCTTCACACATATCCAAGATTAGAGTCACCAATTAAAAGTCTGACCAAATATTCCCCCATCTGTTCTGATGTCACAGTAAAGCCGACCTTTAACTTTTTGGATAAAAATGTCATAACATTGTTTTACCCTTTAAGACCTTTTTGTAAAATTTTGTCATAATTAGCACATGAATTCTTGAGTTATGGCCCAAACATGTTTTGTGAGGTCACACTGGCCTTCAAATTGTTATTACTTCATTCTTAAATCCAAGACAGTTGTTCCAAAGTTGAAGACATTTCCTTTGGTTGTTCCTGAGATATCGCGTTCATGAGATTGGGATGGATGTAGGGATGGACTCACAACCCAGAAACATAATGCGTGCAGCCATGGCTTTCACAAGCATGGAGGCATCGAGTTCAATTTAATTCAATATTGAAAATACACAGATGACATTGTACGACACATAAATAGAAACTGATACCAATAGACTCTTGCTGGGGATGTGAAGAGAATGGTGCTTCTATCCTTCGTACACTCTGAACATATCTAGCACTTAAAGATTGGTGGAATAATATCCAACCAGTTGATTTTGAACAACAATGGCTCAATTCACTGCTGATGAGAATGCAAAATACTCTCTACTGACCCACTGCTAAGCCTTGCATAGCCTGCTCCATAACATAGCATTGGCCAGCACTGAAAAGGGTTTGACAACAACATCGCTGTGCTAAATAGACTCTCATAAAATCGTTTCAGATTTTCTTCATGTTGAGGCTGGTTTTGTGGATTCCGAGCTAAATACTGTGCCTGGGGCACGTCGTTTATTAATGACACTCGTTACTGGGAGAGGTTGGAAAGAATTTATATTTCTTCCCTGTTTCAAAACCAAAATAAAATCCTGAGAAGTGACGGGTTGGCTAGCTAGCTACTGATTGTATAGCCTACTGAATGTATACACATGGTGCTTTTGCTTTTTAATGATCATGAGCTGAATTAAGACCTACTCTGCTTTACAGGAACAGTGGGGGTAATCAGGAAAACGTGCCAATATTAAACCAGCTTAAGTCATCACAGTGTGTGCAGATGAATGTTGTTTGACTTCCGCTGGAGCTCCCCACCCATCCGCTGGTAGAGGACTGGTGGCAGAGGTCTGGGCATTGGTGGCAGCAGGTGGGGAAGCCAAACACCGATCATCTGGATAAACAGCTGGTTTAATTTGGGCAAAGTTTTCCTTTATATTATCTTCTGTCTCAAATGTCAGTGATGCGGTGATTCAGTCAAACACATAATGTAGACCCTTTTGCCTGCTTCTCTCTAACCCTCCCCGCCGCCTCCAAAAAAAAGTAATTTTTCTTTAGGGAATGCAGTTAGTAGAGTGGGGGTTTTCATGCTCACTTGAAAAGCTTGACAGACCAACACATAGGGGCAGGGCTTGGCAAAGGGTCAATTGAGCAAGCTTGATCAATACATGCTTACGGGGCCCTTTCACTGCCTGGTTAAGCTTTGTCCACAATACACGACTGGGCGACCAGTCTTGAGTTGCGGAGATTATCGTAATCTTTTGAGTGCTCATACTTGGCGACGTGTGTTTCTGTTATTGGGAGTATCGCCAACTACGTTACAACCTGTGTGTGCACACCACAAGACTTCTCCAACGAGCCCTCACCGATAGAGCCCCAGATAATGCAGTGACGTAACCAAACTACGTTTCGTCACACGTGAACAAAACAGGATATTAACAAGTTCCCTGGCACTAAACTTTAACATGGACGTCCGACAGCTTGTAGCTCTGCAGGTCATTTGCACCCTGCTCTGCACTGTTAAAAAACAGAAAAAGAAGAAAAGGATTTGGGTGAAGGAATGGGATGCTGCACATTGATTGCGCGGGCTGTCAATTCTGCATAGAGAGTTTGAGGTGAGTTCTATGAATGAAACTGTGCCGCTAGCCTATTAGCTTGCATCTATATAGTCTATGCATGTTTTCTGATCCAGAATATTGTACATTTCATAGCTGAATGATTGGACAGGTTTTCGGGAAATGCTATGGATGACAGCGGAGGACTTTGATTTCTTGCTGGGACTGGTAGAGCCATACATCGCATCGCCATATCCACCTCTCATTGGCTGATGCTCTTTATCAGTCATGTCAGACCTCTCCAGTTTTCTAGCATGCCAGATATCCAGTCCCAGTCGCAGACGAGGGCTCGACTTGTTCGTAGGCTTGTTCACACACGAGGATTCGTCGTGGCAGACTATCTGCCGACTCACCTCCGACCCAAGGAGTTCGTAATGGCTCCTCTACGACCTCAATATCGGGGTGAAAATCGTATCATGTGAACTAGTCAGTGTCAACTAGCAAGTAATTCAGTCAGTGTGACTGACTGTGGATGGTGGAGCTGCTGAATGGATATGTGGAGCTTGTTAGTTGCAGCGGTGGCTGTTAGCAGTCAGTGCCGCTTGTTAGCCACTGGGTGGCAGCAGAGAAAGCAGCCATTAGGTGCCTGACTTCACAGCTGATCCCTGCAGGACTCCACTCCGATCAATTGCTGTTTGACAGGCAGATAGGAGACTTGGTTACCTGTGAGTGTAGCTGTGCTGTAAGTAAACAGTCTGAACTCAGTGACACAAGTTTAAACCTCCAGACTAACATAGTGCAGATTAAGAAAGAATTCAGACTTTAATTAAGTTATTTTTCTGCTTCTTAACAGTGAGGTGGATAAGTCTGAGTTCATAATGAGCCCATAATATCACAAATCACAATTTGCCTCAAAGAGCTTTACAGCATACAACATCCCTCTGTCAGCACTCTTGCTTGCTGCTCGCTAGTCACATTAGCAATTGCTAAAGATATCACTGTTGGCAGAATTCAACACATCTCTTTCCATAGGGCAAAATGATGGAGGTCTTGCAACCCTTTGTTCGACCAATCTTAAAATGGGCACATTTTTTAGTGTGAGCACACTGTCACTAAAACAACCACCAGGTCCAGCATTATCCACACAGTCCTTGTCAGGAATGCATCAGGAGGCATTAGCATTTACACTACAAAAGATATGTAGTCGAATGCGTGTCAAACCAGCTCAGCAGATGGTTTGAGTATTCAGAACACAATGCATCTCGGTGGTCGTTTACACTTGTATTTAGCACTGTCAACTTGTATCCACCCAAACACATGTTAACACCAGGTGTAAAGAGGCACTATGATGTACCACAGAAGGAATCATAAAACTGTTTTCACAGGCTGAGCTGTGCTCCTCCTGATAAGTAAACTGACATTTGTGTTTGTAGTGGCTCTTTAAAAAACAAACCTTGCTTAACAGTTTGTGTGTAAAGTTTTTGGGCGGGTAAAAGACACACATGACAAGAGCTACTATTATTTGGGTACAAACTACTATTGTTTGGGTCGTCTGTTTGAAGAGTAGAAGTGGCTGGACAGATAGATTAAAAAAGGTCTTCATTCATCCACCTTCACCATCCGTCCTAAAGTGCCAGATTAGATAACAAGCAGAAGAGAGACTAAGTAGGTTTCTAGGTTCACAGCAAACATGTAATTTAATATAGGTTGTTAACAGTCAGTCCACTTATATTGTGTTGAAAAGTTAGAAGGATCTTTGCTCAGGAAATAGCACATTAGGCTGTTTTACATATCTGCACTTAGGATGAGTCTGGAAGCCAAACAGGTAACACCAGTCAACCACTCCATGTAGAGCATAGGAGACTGATTATTCTGTTGATTTACCAAAATAACCTCCATTAAACTAGGTTAAGACTTAATTTATCGCTCTCTGTTTTGTCTCTCCATACTTCCAGTTCAAAACTGATCACCCTCCACTGACAGGACTGGGAGGCTTTACAGATGAAGATGGTTTGACAGGCGACTTAACTGCAGCGGCAGCTCTAAACTCCAAACTCCATTCAAATATCTGAAAGTTAACAGTTGATTGCTTATTAGCAACTTAACACCTGGGGCACAACATCAGATACTTGAAGTTTAAAATTAACAATGCTTCACTGTCGATTCGGCGTAAAACATTCACAGAAGCTTTCAAACTGTTTCCATAAAACCCATTAGTTTATATCAATGACTGGCGCAGGAACATTAGGGGGATAATAACCTTTTTAAAGTTGACAGAATCGTGAAAGTAACATTTGCTGTTTACGGGTTTTGTACATGTACACTAAAACGGAGAAGAAAGGCTGATTGTAATTAATTTCAAAGCTAACATATCTGTCTCTAACATGTGTCTCTTAACCGGGAAGATTGACTTGGCTTTCCTAGCTAACTATACGTAAACCGGCGTAGCTTTATTACCGAGTAAATCTGTCTGAAAATGTCAGTCTGCTGTTTATTGAGTTACAGTTAGCTTCAAAGAGACGCCTGTAATTCATTAATTTAGGTTTAATCGGCTTATCTTTCTTACCATTTCTGCTTGCTGACGTTTCCTGCTGTTCTTCTTCCTGTTGAACAATCCAGCTGTCAAGACGCATCTGAGGGTCTCTGCTGCCCCCTGCTGGAGGATCTGCAAAATACACGTCAGGAAGGATAACAGGGTTACTGCAACTGCAAATGGGTATGCAGACCTGTGTACTTGCTGTAACATGCAGGATCAGTTCATGAATCTAATAGTTTATGTGTCATTTGCAGTTATTATGATATTTATGTCGAGTTTAGGTCCTTGGCAGTCTCTGTATTCTATTCTGATAGGCTATACATTTCTATGTGTATTTGTATTATCACTTACTATATTCCAAGCAATCTGTTGGGCTGAGAGTGATACATCCAAATACATTTTGGAATTAAGTTTACTATAGAATGAAACAGCAGGGTTCACTGTATGTGCATACACCATTTTGTGACACAGAGGCAGTTTGTAAAATAAGGTATGGGCTCAAAGAAGAGGGAGAAGTAAGACTTGTAATTTGCTTTGTGATCAGTAAGATATAAAATACAAAGGCACACTGCTAAACAAACTAAAAAGGATTTAATAAATTAGCTTAATGGCTTTTTCATTTGTGCAAAGTCTAATTATTATAATTAGACTTATAATTATAGTCTAATTTCATAGCTTAATAATTTGTGCAAAGCATGCGGCTTTACACAAATTAAAAAGCCTCTAATGAATGGGCTTAAAGACCTTTTAATTCTTGCAAAGCAGTGTGCTTTTGTATTTTCTGGTTTTAAATATTTATCACAAAGCAAATTGAGTCTAACATCTACCCCTTTTTGGTCCCATGCATCCTTGGATCCAAACAGCACCAGTTTTTTGATACCTGCATGTGTGAAGTAGCTCTCCTCGGCCACTCTGCTTGGGCTGTTAGAGATTCTCAAGAGCAGGGTTTATATAACTGATGTTGTACATTTCATACCTTATGATACAGTCATTCTATTATTATATATTAGTTTTTATTACAATTGCACTTAGATAAGCTATCATTAACTGTTAAAAAAAAAATCTAATTTCATTAAATTTGCATCAAGTAGCAGAGGGTATGATGGGGACCATGCCAGAGTATCAATGGATGGAAAAGAAATTTCTCAAGTTTCTCACATTCATCTTTAAGGCATTTTAGTTGTAAAAAAAAAAATAATTGAAAAACACATTTTAATTATATTTGCAACAAAATTGTGAAGTCACTGGGAATCATCAGCAAATTATGAAGTTTTTGAAATGTTTCTTGTTTATTAACTTTATATTATTCTACAATTTATCCATATTTTATATTTATGGTAATATTGCTTGGGTAAATATACCCACAATTCTGCATAAACTTTATGCTGCAAAAACGATTTGTAAGATTGGCAACTTAATTGTAATGAGGCCTCTGTTCCACTGTTCAGGAAAATGAACCTTCTTTCAGTATATGATATAAATATTCATCAGATATGTATGTTTTTATATAGATATATGTACATACCTTCTTCTCTACTGTCATCATCTAGCAACTTCTTTCTATATAATTGACAGGTTAATCAGCTCCACCTTCCTTTCTACAAAACCAAACATGGCCCTTACGCACTTAGATATGGTGGTGTACAGATCTGGAACAGCAAAGTACATGATGTCAAGAGCTCTTTGTCCTTTGAACATTTTAAAAGGAGATTTTCATCACATTTAATTCATAATGTTTAATTATTTCTTGACTTATTTCAACTACTGCATCCTACTTGGCAGGTTATTCCATAATAAAACATCATAATAAAAATATTTCTATTTGTATTGATTATCTGTCTATGGTAGTGGCGGACTAAAAAGTACAATATTGGCCTTTAAAGTGTAGTGGAGTACAGTATGAAGTGGAATAAATGGAAATATGCAAGTTAAGTATGCAACAAGTACCTCAAACTTTTACTTTACAATCTACGTAGGTACATTCCACCATTGATTTTGAGTTTAATGGTTCATTTTTTGACTAAGGGAACCATAGTTTGAAAAGAAAAATAATAATTCAATACTATTTACTAGATTTTTCCAGAGCTTTCAACTGCATCTTCCTGTCTTACTCAGCTTTGGGCTGTGGAAAACTCATTAAAAGTCTCACAAAAAAGCTAATAAGTTGACCTCAAGTAATGTTCTTTTATGATTATTATTATTTTGTCAAGGTAGATTAATTTTACCACTCTGTGGTGCACATGTAGTAAAACAGTCTCTTCAGATACGTCTGATCTGTCATTTCCTATCTAATAAACCCACTATTTTATATTATTATTGTTTATATGATTATCATTTGGTTTAACGTTTAAAAAGGCACTATAATGCCTTCATTATGTAAACCATGAATTCTCCACTTGCTTTGCCTGTTGGCCACTTCTACAAAATGACAGGTGGTCAGGGGCCAGTCGGAGAAGCCCTGCACAAGTCAGGTGTACACAGGAGTGTTTCTTGGACATAACAACATTCAGGGCTTAGCCTGAACCTCTGAAGGGGGTCTGGAGGGCCCTCTCCTGACACTCTTTTGATAAACAAGTTCTATTTTGATACTTTTTGTGCACTCTGGCATCTTATGTACGTTAAAACTGGAAAAAAAAATCACATTATGGATCAACTTATTTTTAATCGTAAATTAGAAAAACGTTGGGGGTCCACCTGGCACCCTTTCTCGCCATTGCTTCCTGTATGTTAGGGTCGGCTGGTCACAGTGGCGTGAGGAAGTTACAACAGGCCCTAGTGCACACTAGTATGACAGTCCCTAGTGCATGCTTTTGTGCATGTATTGCCTCGATTTTGTTTTAGATAGGTTCTGACTTTTAAAAAAAAAAAAAAACCATGACACACATGGGTTTGCTGTTTTGTTGACATGTATAGCAAATGACACCATTTTTAAATTAGTAATATTCTTTTTTTTAATCATTCCTCTTTGAACACACGTTTATTCCCAATGTGGCAATCTGAATCACTTGCAAGGGCCTGCTCTCTTTACAGGCCTCGCTGCAACTGCACTACTGTACTACCTGCACTGTCCATACTTACACCCCTGGCTAGGCAGCATTGTACATCCATAGACTCAATTACAGGCATGTCTTCATTCTTAAGGCAATTCTTAACTTGCTTTCTTCCTATCTATGTAAATGTTACCATATGAAACATTCTGGAAGCTACAGTCTCTTCTCTGTAACATATTCAAGAGATTTACTGTTGCTATGTGTCTCCAACGTCCACCTTGAAATGGGAAAAACGCTCTCTTAGGTATGCATCTATTGGGTATTGTATTCATGTTGTTAAATGTATTGTCTGTAAATTTTATGTTTTATGTCTGAAACTTTGTTTTAATGTGCTACTGCCTCTCTTGGACGGGACACTTTTAAACCTGTGTGAGGTTTTACCTGATTAACTACAACTAGTGTGTGGTACGTCAGCGCCAGCCAAGTTTACATGACAAATAAATAACTCATCAAAAACATTATGGTGGTGATTTCAGGCTTTAAAATTTTATTTGGCATATTTATGCAAAACATAATTAATGTTTCCACAACAGTTTACAGTTATTAACAAACATTCTCAACTTTTGATGTGACTTTTAGATTTCCTGGCACTTTAGCACAAGGACAAAAGCCACTTATATCTGAAGTTACAATATGTTCGGAAGAAAAATATTAGAATTTAGATTTTCTATTTATAAGTTAACTCTTGAGGACAACAAAGGTGTACAAAAATGTAGATATGTATGCATATGTTATAATTCTATTAATTTGACAAGTACAGAACCAATTTGAATGTCTGTCTTTTTCAAATGAAGTCAGTGTCACAGCTGTATATAATCCAAATGTAATTATGCCATTTAGTTGTATAAATGTCATTAATAAGATCACAGGTTACACATTTACATGTTACAAGAAGAAGTATTTCAAGAACAAATCACAGTAGTAGACAATTCACCAACACAAACAGTTCCCTTTACTTTAAGTAATCTCTCTTGACCACCACTGTAATGAATGAGTTTATCCGTTCAGTCCCATCTCACCATAAAATGCTAGCTTTTACATACAATTCTGTACAAATCTGTAGACCAGCCTGCTGGTCTGAAAATCAAAGTAAAATAGTTTAGATGGTTCTACAGTTCTCTGTGTAAAACCACACATACCCCTTTTCCACCAACATGGAACTGGTTCCATTCCAGTTCCCCTGCCTGATTTTGGACTTTTTAAAGCATTTCAACCATAAATAACTTGGTTCAGAGACTGAAAAATTGGTTCCCAGCTGGAACCAAAATAGAGTTGTTGTCACTCACTGCTCCGTCCAGTACTCACTGTATTTCTTCATCACTGACAAAGATTAAAGTCTGCACCACATTTACTGTTGCACACCAACATTTTCAGAACAAGACAGAACAGGCTGCAGTGAGAGTCTCTCTCCATGGGATATTTAAAAATAGCAGGTTTGTGCATTTAAGTCCCTCTCAGGCAAGCACAGATGCTCAGTGTTGCTGGAGCCCACAGGAGCCGCAGTGCTTTTTTTTTTTTTTTTTCTCCAAGTGAGGATTAGAATATATGC
>JAPZEB010050625.1:0-10830 GCA_029783705.1 Chaetodon striatus
CTAACAACAGTTTTATCAATGACATCACACGCTACTGCCCTTGCTGCTCATGGCGGAATGTAATCAATTATGGCGACAATGTGTGAAAACTCCAGAGGCACATAATATGGTCTAAGACCCACTGCCAACAGTTCAATATCCTGACAGCAAATCTCTGTCCTTCACCGTGATATGTCCGGCACGACACCATTTATTGTTTACAAGCAGGATCAGTCCCCCATCTCTGTTTTTGCCACTTGCCTTCGCATCTCTGTCCGCTCGCACAGTAGAGAAGCCGGGTAGATTCACACATCTGTCCAGCACGTTGTCATTCAGCCACGTCTCTCTGAAGCACATCAAACTACACTCCCTGTAGTGTCATCGGCTCCTTACCAATGCCAGCAGTTCATCACACTTGTTGGATAGCGAATTAACATTTCCCATTATTACAGACGGCAGGAAAGGCTTGCATCTCCACCTCCTAGCCTTAAGCTTCGCTCCCGCTCTGCAGCTTTGAAACGACTTCCTCAGCTCGGCCGGTGTCAGGTGTTTAATTCCATAAGTGGTTCCTCCCAGAGCCAGAAGATCATCCCTTGTGTACACAACTTTACTTAAATAAAAGGAATAAACACACTCAAAAATTACTTTAAAACAAGAGCTACTTAGACCTGCTGCCACTCTAACTGGCGCATCATTCGAACACAAAAAAACAAGGCTGAAGCATGACTGATCCACCCCTGTGTTTATCAGCTGGACAGGTGTTCTTTTTATGAAATTCTGCACCCTTTTTTCTCCAAACATACCTTTTCTCACTGTATCCAAATAGTTCTATTTTAACCTCATGAGTCCAAGGGACTTGTTTCCAAAGCATCAGCCTTGTTTAGATGTTCCTCTGCAAACTTCTGACACTGAATTTTGTGGTGAGAACACCATGAAGATCATATTTGTACAGGTGTTGCTGCACAGTAGAACAGTGCATTACCACTCCAGAGTCTGATAAATCTTCCTGCAGGTCTTTTGCAGTGAAATGGGGGTTTTGATTTTTCTTTCTAGCAATCCTACGAGCAGCTCACTTGGAAAGTTTGGTCTTGGTCTTCAAGAGGTTAACTTGACCTCCACAGTTCCTTTTAACTGCCATTTCTTAATTACATGACAAACTGAGGAAACAGCTACCTGACAACACTTTGCTAACTTCTTATAGCCTTCTCCTGCTTTGTGAGCATCAGTTTTTTTAGTTTTCAGAGTGCTAGGCAGCTGTTCAGATGAGCCCATGGCTGCTGATTGTCAGTACAAGGTTTCAGGAGTCAGAATATTTATAAAGCTTTGAAATTTGCATCACCTGACCTTTCCTTACAATGACTGTGGCCAAGCTATAGTCCTAACAAGCTAATTATGGTCTGAGACCCTGGTAAAAGTTCTCTGACAGCTCAAACGTCTTGGGGTGCCCAAACTTTTGCATGGTGCTCCTTTCTTTTTTTTTTCACTTGAAAATTGTGCATAAACTTTTGCATGCCACTGTATAATGCATGATAAAGCCAACACTTTAATGAAAAATAATTAAATAAATCTTATGCTTTTCTGTTGAATACTTTGGCCTTCAGTCTACTACAGTCTACTTAATGCGTTGCACTATCTCTGTGCAGTGTATGTGACATTGTTTGAAATGGTGTGCTCACCTCAGTGTGTCTGTAAACACGTATCCACACCCATCACCCTGTACCAACTCTGTTGAGACAGGTGGAGCATGCCGAACACTGAGTGGATCCAAGAATCAGCACCATGCAGAGATGAAAGACAAAGCTTGTTGGGATTCACACAGCATTTTTATGACTTTTTCAGGACAACCAGGTAGACTGTCTGTGAGGTGGGCGAGCCTGGAACAATATTCTGAAATGCAGAATTTTCCAGACTCAACACACTAACACTAACAGGCATTCATAGGATTTCCATGCATTTGCATGGACAAAATTTCAAACTTTTCAAGGACCCATAGTACATTTTCCATGACCATTCAAAATGTACAACAAAAACACAACTGTAATTTCTTGAAATTTTGCTCTGTACCTTCAAACTTGGCACAGTGGTGCCTTGAGTGACAAATTGCACACCCTGGGCTGCCCATGTCAATTCCTCAATCTTAAAAATGCGGTACAGTTTAAGAGTAGTAGTGGAGCATAGGTATGAAAACTGACTCTACACACTCTACGTTACATTGACAGCTACAGAAAATAAATTTGCTCTTATGTTACGTTATTCTGGAAGGTCATCCATGGAGGATTACTGTAATGCAGTGTTCACACCAAACGTACTGTGAATTTTTGCGTCCTGTTACTCGTGAGTTTGACCGCTAGAATATTTTGTGTGTGAAATCGCTTGTACGTGACTGCCGAAAAGACGAAAAGTGGAGTAGCCTCCTTAGCATGCTAACATGCTAAACTAAGAGCGATGTTTTCACTCTCCTTCAAGTGAGCTCCTTTTTATTCCTGTTTTGACTGAAGCAGAACTTGGTGTCATAGAGCTCAGGGTAGTCACAGCTTCTCCTCCATTTTTCAGATGAATGAACTTCTACCAGTGCACCCTTGGTGTCATACATCCCTGAAGGATCTCAATGCTGATTGGCTATCGCTGCGCAATTCAATGGCTAACGTTCAAATTTTTCAACTCTCATGAATAAAAATATGACGTGAAATCGTGCTACTCACGTCATCCGTTGCTTTGCATCATTGGCATCGCGTCCCTTATGCCCATCACACTGCCCAGTGGGAATTAGCATCTGATAGCGTCTTTACATTGATTTTTTTTAAATTCTGTTTTTTACGCGCCTGGTGTGAACACAACATAACAATTAAATTCATCAAACACAACAAAGCTCCATGACTTTCCCAGGCCTGGAAGATGAGACTGTGCAGTTTTGTGACTTTACTAGGTTTTCCTTGACCATGGAAACCCTGTATTTAGGTTATTCATTATCAACCTCCTTTATGTACAATATGTGCTGTACAGTCAGTTGGTTGCTCAGTTGGTCTACCACTTTGGTCCACACTGAAATATCTGAACAAGTATTATAGCGATTGCCATAAAGTTTGGTACAGACATTCATGGTCCCTAGAGCATGGATCCCTGTCTTTTCATCTAGCGAAAACACCAAGTCAGTGTTTTCCTTTAAGCAATTAAATATTTCAACATCTACTCAATGGTACTTTAAACCACCGTATCTAAGTATAGCTTCACAAAGCTGCTTACATGACTGCAGACTTAGTTTTGTTTAAATCAGTGCGACTGTGTGAAGCTATGTGGGTGCAAACAGTTTACTGGAGACATTTACTGTGTTGTATTTTTGTGTTTAGTTTGTTTAGGTTCACACTGCTTAAGTTCAAGGAGGTCAGACCTGAAGTCATTAGACACAAACTGCTGCCTTGACTAACGTAATACATCATGTTGAAAGACATGTTTTGCAGCTGGACTCCTCTGAATCATTTGAGGCACCTGTGCTTCTGCTGTTTGTCTTTCATGTGTAAAATGGGAAAGTTCTAGCCTTTTTTCTGTTTTTTCTGCGAGTCAGTCTAACTTTAAAGATGGCAAATGTGATCTGCGCCTGCAGCTGTACGTGCTCACACAGCAGTTATGCCCGAGGACATGTGCTCTTTTACTCTGATGTGCTTTTGTAACAGCAGCCAGAGGGAACCTGCTGTACATTAAAATGGTTCTTATACAGGTTTTTTTCCGCTCTGCAGGACGACCAGCAGACAAACCGCTGTTATTCAGCAACGCCCCATACATCAACACGTTGCTCAACAGGCCGTCAGCAGCAGCTCAGACACCCTGGTGGTACAGAGAATAGACTGTTCGACACAATCTGCATTCTTGACCTTCTCCCTGAGCTCTTCCTCTCCTACCCTCCCTCTTTCTGACTTTAATTCTGTTCCCTCAGCTTTCCCCATCTTTCTGTGTTCTTTTTCTGCTGTCTTTCTCAACCTTTTTCACACAAAAAACGTCCATACTCATCTGTAAACTTTACACAGAGTGCAGTCACACGAAACATTAAAGTCTGGTTTTGTAAGTCAAGGCTTAATGTTGCTGTGAATGTTGCAGACTTCTACACATATTGCAACTTCTACACTACAGCTTATCCTAAATATTTGACCATGCATCACCACAAAGTAAACCTGTATTAAAACAGTACAGGGAAAACAATCTGATATGAAAGGATACACACAAGGGTGATATATATACAAACAGATTTTGCAACAGAGAGGTTCTCTGTTGCAAAATCTGTTTCTTAACTCACTGAACTATTACACCTTTTTGAGGTTCCTCATCTCTCACATCAAAATAATGAAGAGGGAGTGCTTTTTATGCTGAGATTCTACAGTGAAGATAGTGAAGCTGTATTTTTTTGTATTCAGTCTTCACTTGTCTTATTTCCTATGACGTGATTAGATTTAGGTACAATAATGACTTGGTTATGTTCAGGAAAACATCCTGGTTGAGTCAAAATCAATACATTGGTTAGGGGACTTCGTTGTCATGGTTACAAAAATGACTAGATTAGGTCAACCAGTCTCGGATGTTTTAAAGACCCATCTGTTCATCTGAATCTCCTCTGTCTGTGGACTTAAACATTACCAGTTGTCTGTTTGGGGCTGAAATGGTTGATTCTGTCATTATTCTTGGGAGGACAGGATAATTTACATGGTATACTTTAAATGACTGTAATTTACCCAAAGTGTACATAAAACAATTGGTTTCAACACATTTCATCTGGGTGAGTGCTTGACTCTGACTGGCTATAGGGTGACTGGTAAAACCTGATAATGGACATCTACTAAGTCCAATGAAACTGTCTGTTCACTGTTCTTAATTAATGCGCTGGCTACATAATAGTATCTGTAATCAAGTTACAGTTAATTTACAGCACTGAGAGTAGTCATTCAGTGCCACATCCTCTGAACTCCACAGAAGGGCGACTGCAACACACCCTCACTGTTTCAGAAACATTACACATGGCGTATCGTTTATGAGAATCTCATTATTGATTTGGAGACAATGACATGGCTGGAAAACAAGCTATTCTTCTTTTTAAACATACTGTCAGGTTACATTTACTGCTAGACAACTGTACACATTGTCATTAACTTTGAATCTTGCTAGCATAACGTTTTTGTCTAATAGCTGGGCCAAAGGGTTACATGAGCTGGATGGACTACAATATCTCACGTTGCCAGGTCATATCTAAGGTTCGTCCTATTTACTGGAGTAGTGAATAATGTTTCCATTGCACAAGAACCTTATGGGGTGGCAGTGAATGTTAGGTATTAGGTAAACCCTCAGGTGTTACCAAGGATGCCGAGATGCAGCTTGTGAAAAACTTACGATTTTGACTGCACTGCACTTGTTATTTCTTTGGTAAGTGACCATGGTAGAAGCGGGATAATCTTATCTTATCTTTTGATGAAGTAAGTATAATAAATGTGTTTTCCATTTCATACAACTTTAAGAAAACTAAATACAATTTCATGTTTTTCAGTATACTTTTTTACATCACATTAAATATTGACACATGGTCAGTGGTCCCACGAGTCAAACCACAACACTCTGGATTTGGATATTCAGGGTTGGCGTCAAATACCGTTTGTTACATGCATTGTGTCCTTTCAAAATTATACTTCTGTTTTCACAGGAAATGTACTTATAAACATTTACAACACTGGTAAAAAAAAAACAAAAGCAGGTGGCTAGGTTTTGAATAGAACTTAATGGTTTGACTTAATATAAGCACGTTTGTTACTAACACAATGAAATGTCATGTGACATACCTAATGAGACACATATCGCTAGTGTAGCATGCCACACATGCTCGTACATAACCTTGTTGTTAAAATATCTCAGTTGACTTTTGGTTTCATGTGGGAAATTGGGTGAAAGGCTTGAGCTTGTTTGACCCATTCACCTCCTCCCCCAGTGTGGACTTCCTCAGTCTTTATAGTACATCAGTTGCTTGAAGCATCACAAAAATGCCACCACCCAGATACCTCTCATACCACAGCTAAAGGGTGCCGCAGCACATTGGTTTCTGATGCCGAAGGCCACTGACCAAGCGTCAGTTTTTGACAAGTTGGAAGAGAGACTGGGTTGTTTTTAAAACTCATTTTCGTTTAATCCTCCTTTGACTCTCGCTCACTCTCTCACTCTCTTTCTGTGCCTGATATTGTTATGAAACTGTGTCTGGAATATTAATCGATGTTTGCATTATTCCAAACACAACATCTTGGCAGACGCTGTGGTGTATTAACCAAACTGCAACACAAGTGCAGATGATAAACTGTTGTGTGATGCAGAAGTTCTGTGTATGAGCTACTGATAAACTTCCCACAAAGCAGGATATGACATTTGGTACTGGAATCCTTGCATTGTGTATATTAAACAATTTATGCTGTTATAACTAAGAGCATGAATGGAATTATATTTTTCAAATGCTTAATCATATTAATTCAAATAATTTTTGATGGAATGATTGCCATTTCAATCTCAGATGAATCTGTTATCTCTGACTATAATCTGCAGTCAGCTGACTCAAGGCTTTCCTTGCAGACTTAGTTTCTAAACTCTGCCATATATTTTGAGATTTGGAGATTAATTTATAAAACTTCTAGCCGTACACCGCAGACAACAATATACAACGATTTAGTCATCCAGATCAGATCCCTCCAGTAAGATGTCCTCACCAATAGCTCTGATATTAATAAATGTTTCAAAAACCTTTACACTAAATTTTGTGGAATTCATCTGCAGATCAGTCCCTATTCGATGCACTTACATACGTTACCAATATGGACATGTACCTAAACTGTAGATCTGGTTTGTGTTTCCACTGCAGACAGTAATCTTAAATGTGGACTTGTTTACAGATGGTAATAGCTGCATCACTGCATCCAGTTCTCAGTGTATTTCCTCTTCACCAGCGATGCAGAGGAAGGTCTGCTCCTTGCTTGTCCACAGAACAGGGTTGCTAAACATTTTCAGCACAAAAAACAGCAGGCTGGGGCCTTAAGAGCAGAGCGGGGGTGTAGTGCTGCAGAAGTGCACAGTGATGATCCTCCGTCCTTTTTTCCCTCCAAGTGAGGAAACAGAATATTTGCAATGTACATAAACCAGATGAAATTCATATCAATGTTGTTGCACTAGACGAAAACAAATGGAATGGTCATAATTATCATATTATTGTTTATGGTGTGTTAATTGATGATCTAAAAAAAAATATATGTTCAACCAGCCCTGACCCCCCTGAACTGAAAACAGTTCATTAACTTTACATTATCCTTTTTTAATGCATATGACCTTCACATGTTTTACATCATTGTCTGTGGTGACAACTACAAGCTCTTCATGGGAGATATTAAATTAATCCAGGATGCGGTTGATGCTTTCTGCAGTGTAGACAGCTGTGTGGCTTCCTCTCAGCTCCTTAGTACACAGAACATTATTATCAAGTTCCCAAGAGTCTGAAATACAGTGAGCTGTGACAGTCTCATAAACATGTGTGGCCAGTCATGTCCATCCAAGTGTGCCAAGAGCGAGTGTCTTATCCTTCAAGTGTAGTTTTTGTTTTCCCATGTGATGTTATAAGGTTTGATTCTTCCAAAACAGCAACAGAAGAGACACGTATGAGAAAACAATTAATTTCTCTTTGTCTTGCATGAAGGTGCCTCCTTGTCATTTACATCTGCGAGCAAACGACAAAAAAATTCCCAACAACCAGATGACAGTCCAATTTTGTTTGACCCATCCACTCCCATCCCTCCCACCCTACATGGTCCTTCTTGGTCTTTATACTACAGTTGTTCTCAGCATCAAATACTGCCACGGATGAGATACATTGGAGCTGGTTGAAAGTGTAGTTCATATCATAAAGATGCCAAAGGCTGCCTTTAGCGTAGCTTTCACATGCTGTGGTGTGTGACAAAGTGGTGGTACCTGACACTCTGGGAATGAGAACAGACTGGTAGAAAACACTTTCAGCATGTGTCCTTTCATTGTTTCAGTCCCAGAATAATAAAAGTGTGTGTGTGCGTGTGGTTGTGTGTGTGTGGCAGCCTCAGGGTCTTGCATTTTGTGGTTGAGACCCCAGACTGTCAGAATATTCCATCCAATGTTATTTGATTAAGTGTCTCTGAGAACAGCTCTTTGTTTTCTGTTCTCAAGACTCGTCTCCTATCAAAAAAATAAATAAATAAGCCACAGTGCTTTCGTCTTTTTTATTTGTTTTATTAAGTCACCCCTACATTTTTTTCCCTTAATGGACAAGCTTCACCAACACAATATAAATGACAGAAAGCCCCTTTGTTATGATAATTGACCATTTCAGAGGGGCAAAACTGACATCTATTCATCTCATATTTGTTCGGATCAATACTTTCAAAAGGGATCTTACGTTTCTGTCTGCTCTCCTCCATTGAGCTGATTTATGCCAAATATATTGTTACTCTTTCAGTCCCAGCAGGGGAAAATCAAAAGTATGACTGCATTAATCTCCTCTAATAAGAAGCCTACTCCATCCTCCTGTTGTCTCGGTTAGGAAATAAATGGCAGCCAGAGCAGACTGCTCTCTTTCAGAGAAGATCAATAAATTAGAGCCCACATCTGCCTTGATTTGCATTAAATCTGCTTCACTGCTTCAGTTGACTTCTTTAGTGTTTGGCACAAAGTACAGATTTCTTTCATCTGCTGCTAAATTGCACTCACACCACAATGTTGTCACCACCTACAGTATGGGACTGTCAACATAGGTTGCTATGGGAAAACTGTGCTGGGATGATTTGTCAATTACAGTAAAACTTTATAGCATGGGCTATTATTTGCTTAAATCACTGAACTCACCAACTCGTCTCTGGGAGAGGCGTTTATATGCGACCGGCCCGTAATTCCTTTCACACAAAACTGTTGCTCAGCAAAGATGGGAAATACAATCAGATTGTTTTATTTTTATGCTTCCAATAACAGAAATTTTGATTCATTAATTTTATTTTCTAGTCCTGACAAACAGCACACCAAGGATAGAGAGACAGGGGGCAGCGGGGCCTGGCTCGGGGGCAGGGCGTGGTCTCTTTTTCCTGACAGAAAAGCCTCAGTCTTTTCAGAATCATTTTTCAGCTTCTTTAGCCTTCTGATCTCCCCCTGGTCCTGTTGTCTCCTGAAATTCTGGGACTGACTACCCTGGATACACACAAACAGATATCAATAAAGGCATGCAGTATACAGGTATAAATACAACTTAACTCAGTTGTGTATACCATAGACTGTATAAATAATGGCCTGTAAAAATAATGGGCATACTGTAGCCACCGTGACAGCACCCATTGGTTTGTGAACCCTTGTTTTGAAGCTTGGCATTTTGGTTGTTGCTATCTTGGATTTTGAGGCTCAGAAGTGATGAAAAGTGACCATATTTGGACAAGAGGGTGAAGCTAACCCTAACACTAGCTGCTGGCTTGGTTAGGACAGTGCGTTTACAGCCTATGATTAACTGTGCTAATGCTAATGTTCACTTCCTATCTGACAGGGAGCTCACCCAACTGGAAAAGGATGTCCTGGCCAAAGGACTGAACTTTTCCGTAACACCAGAACAGATACCAGTGGTAGATCTTATCACAGCAACGGAGTCAGCCATCAGAAACAACAAGTTGGTAGACACAGAAGCAGAACAACTAAGATTAAAGGTATCAGCTACCCTCGCTGGATCCTAAGCACCCCCTTCCAACCTCACCATTGAAGAAAGGAAGGCCCTGGCATCACTGAGGAAAGACCAGAACCATCTTGCTGGCGGACAAGGGGAGATGCACAGTGGTGCTGAACACAGCAGACTACCATGCTAAAATCACTACTCTACTCAGCGACACAGCCACATATGAGACTCTGAGGCGGGATCCCACCAGTGGCTACAAAAAGAAGGTCATAGACTATCTTCAGAATCTGGAAAAGGACCAAGTTATTGACAGACCACTATATTACCGACTGTACCCTGGGGAAGCCATCCCAAGCATCTACAGACTTCCCAAGATACACAAAGAAGGAGCACCACTAAGACCCATCAGCAGCAGCATCAACTCAGTCACCTACAACGTCTCCAAACACCCAGTGATGATCCTAGGACCGCTGGTCGGGAACACTCCACACCAGTGGAGTTTTTTATCAGTCCATGCTTTCTTTGGGCTTGCTTGTGTCCAGCTGAAAAATAGCCAACGCACAGGAACACCACCGATGGAACATCACAACTGAAAGGTAGCTGGTAGAAATGCACAGCACTGTCCTCAAGCTTATAAACATGCCTGATAATATGGAGAATATTATCAAGCTACATTTCAAGTTGAGGTTTTACTTTGTCATCCTGCACTGCCAACCGTCTTCCAAAGCTCCCCAAAATATGCAAACAAATCTGTTGACTGCAACATTTGTTTAGTCTTCACTGAGGTGTTTGGTCAGCAGTGTACCTCTGTAGTTTTTACCTGGTGCAGTCTGAGAGAATCCACCTCATCCAGTTCAATCAGTTTTTGCAGTTTCTCCCTGTTGGCTAACTCCAAGTCTCCCTCTGCTGCCTTCTGACTGTTCTGCACCAATTTCTCCTGCAGAGACAAGCAGAAACAACACACACATACACACACACACACACACACACACAAACACACACACACAGCAGGATCAGGATGATAGCATGGTAATGGATAATGACAGAAAGATACAAAGCAGGGCAGAACCTTCTTAATGAGGACGTCACACTCCCTCTTCAGAGCTCCAGCACTCTTCTTTCTTTGCCAGCATTTCCTCCAGGTCCAGCTGATGCTCATGCTGCTGCAG
>JAPZEB010050750.1:0-10827 GCA_029783705.1 Chaetodon striatus
CCATGTCTTCTCACGCTTTTTCCACATCACATCCAAATACTTTATAAGCTTCTGTTTATTCAATATCAGTATTGGCATCAAAAACAAGGCCTTCTTGAAATATCAATGAACATGACTGAGGAAGAGAGGGACAGATGGAGAACCTGAAAACATAATGCTCTCAGCCATAGCTGTCACTGGCATGGAGCTTTACAAATAACACTTGATACGACTGCAAAAAGGGAAAGAAATATCTTAGGTCAGGGGTAGGCAACCTGTGGCTCTTTAGCTCTTCTATTTTTTTTAGCATTTTTATTTCATTTATCATTGTTGTAGGCCTAAAGAAATAATGCGCCTATGCACCATATAAAAAAAAAAAAAAGATCAAACATTTTGCCATCTAAAATGCGCTTCAAACGTCTATGGCCTGACACCTTTTTCTCCAAAGTTTGCCAAGCCTCGAGAGTGGTGGCTCCCTAGCTAGACTAGCAATCCAAAAAAGTAAAGTTTTGGAGGAGAATAGAAAATTTAATGGTGTGTGTACAGCTTCATTTGCTTTTACCGCTTGCTCTGCGACGTTAAAGTTGCAAATAATCATAAAGTGGACACTGAAGAATAGCCACCTTGTGGTAAAACATATCAATGAATGCTCATTTAGACCTACTTCAGACCTACTGAGCATTTATGCGGGCATTTATACTTGTGCGGTGGTGTGTCTGTGACGCTCTGCAGTTACACTTCTAAAACACTAGTCTGTGGTGGGGTTTCTGTGAAGTGATGTAAAGTTTAGTTGATTCAAAACACACATTAAACACGGCTTAATAGGGACAATTTCAAACACAATCACAGAAATCACCTTCACTATAACTCGCAGCATTCACAAACACTTGTCTTTATCTGGACACATTTTCACCCAAAATACAACATGCTAATGTTATTAGCACAAGCCTATGGCATTTTACATTGTATAAATTAGCCTAGCGACAAGCAGAGATTTCCTCTGCTCATATGAAGCCAGGATAAATCACATACAAGACTTAAAATGCTTTTTTTGTGGAGGCTTTGTTGTCTTTATAATTTATTGTTTCTTATCTGTGAAATTAAAGTAATGGAAATGGTTTCAGCTCAGAAAAATAGACAGGAGGTCTGCGTAGCTGTGATGTGTAGTTACATTTCGTGTTAGGTGCACATCAGGCTTCACCGCGGAGCCTATGCCATAGGTATGGCGTTGATTCCATGCAGAAGTATAAATCCCGTATCAAAGACTTTTTATTTCTTGTTGTGGCGATTTTGAGTCTCTGGTGGTTCTCCATCCGTTTGTGGTTATTTTATATTTAAAAAGTTACTTCATTTATTGTTATTCCAGAATTGAACTGGTCTGCTGCCATTTTTAAGATTTGCACTTGCTTCAGAAAAAGTTTTTAAAATGTGTTTCTGAGAATAAATAAGAGGATTAAAATATCTGGAGCGCGCTCATACAGGCCTCCGTCATTATTGTGACCCACATCCATATATTTCACTGCAGGACTCGTCCACAGATTCCCCGATAAAATGATCCCTGAGGGCTCTTAGCAAAACAACCCTCCATTAGCTCAAAGCCCCCCTCCACTTCAAACTGCTGCTTTAATCACATCGTTCACAAATGGAGCTCTTTGTGCTCTGAGTCGCCGCTGTGTCGCTGTAATGGAGAGCAGCTTTCCAGGTTTGCTGTGTTGTTTTTAGCCTCACCGTTATCATCGGAGGCTGAGTGCTAGGGGATATTCGTGCCTCAGAGGTCAGAGGTCAACAGGTAGTTAAGGACTGGTGAAGTGGAGGTGGAAAAGTTTGTTGTTTGGCTGCAAGAGAAGATCAGAGGCTTCGAAGCAACATAAATAAGCATTCTAGTGTTGTTAAATGTGTTAGTCAGTTGACTTTGTTTGGTATTTTGTACTATTTCAATGTCTTATTGTCTTACTATTTTATTATTTAACCTACCTGTCCAGAGACTACAGTCGGAATACAGCAGTTTGCCAAAACCTGGTGCATTACACCTCTCTTTGTAGTGTGCTCTGTGCACTGTCCCCGTTCAAATACAAAACTGATTATAAATCCCACTGACTTTACATGCTGATAATTTTCCATATAGTTGGTTTTTAGATTAGATTTCAGTCGCTGGTTTCACTCCAATGTTCTGAAATCAACTTGAAACTTCCTGCAGAGAGATAAAAAGAAATATATGCTCTTATTTTGAAGTGAATTCTTCTGTCTCTGCAATCTTATTTGCAGCAGACATCATGGCAGCCTTCCAGGCCCACAGGACGATTTGTTCTTTTGTCTTGGCATTGTGAACTTCAGCTTCCTCGGCTGCTTGAATCGCTGCCGATCTTGTAATAGAAAGCCTTGCTGAAATCGTTTCAAAGTAAAAGTTCATCCAACTTGAATAGAAGAAGGAAAAGGAGAAGGAGGAGGAGAAGAAGAAGGAGAAGAAGCTCCGTGAGCTGACGGATTCAGATCAAAGGGAGTTGAAGCTGCAGATAATGCGACCGTGAGGGGATCATTTACTGCTCATTCAGCCATTATCAAGAGACACAGCTGGCAGATGAAAGGACGACACTCAGCATCCAAAGAGAAGTAGATAAGAGGGATTTAAAGGCGGTGATGTTCTTATCAGACTGAAGATCATGCAGGTGGATCAATTCTGCTGCTTAGATGGTGAATCTAGACATGAACACAGTCAGATAACGTCTCTTTCTGGAGAACGTTCAGAGCCGCACAACTGTTGAGATAGTCTTTGTTCCAAGGCTGGAGTTTTACTCATTAAGATAGTTACAAATGTCAGTGGGATGAACCAGGTTTTCTTCTCTCTATATCTGCACAGGAGCAAATCTGTTAAATGAACACATCCGCATTCAACCAATTAACATGAACGTGAGTGCCAACTCTCATGACAGTGAACAGCTCATGGGCTGTCAATTGACAGCGTGCCAGTGTTGTGTCAAAGACTGTCTCTGTTAATATGTTCCTCCGTCAAAATTTGTTTTCCCTCTACCTAAATCTGAACCAAACCTTTTCCGTTACCTGACTATGGAGGGGGTTGTTATGCATTTTAAGAGGAGGGAAACGCTATAAGACAGAGGAACAGACTTTAACTCAACATGGCATGGCTGGTGCAACTGCTAACTCAGACGATGAAGCTACTGGGACTGCAAAGCCTGTTCATGTGAATGTTTGAAGGAGTTTTACGAATAAATCAATACAGAATTATGCCCGCCGGGTCTGAGAAAACAAGTCTAAACGTCAGCCAGATTGGCAATGAGTTCAAAATGACATATAAAGTTGAAGCCAGACCAGTCTTGGAAAATATCTGTGATTGAATGATGATAACTTTTTTTATTTATTCATTTATTTATTTTAAAGTGGATGGGGACTGTGAACTTAACCAAAGTTCAAATTGTGAGTAGTGTGTATGCGAGTGCACTAGTTCATCATAATTTGTGTGAGCTGAACTTTAAGGTAGCTTTTATGATGTGTGAACCTACACAACACGGCTGACAAGCACCACAATATCTACCTTAAGAACTTCAAACATAAACAGAAGTAAACACGGAAACGCTCGTAGAAATAACTGTGTTGTTCATATTGAGATGATGATAGACACACACAACCAAACAGTTGTAGTTGTGGTGCGTTCAGGGTCTGCAGCAAATGGAGCCCGGCAGGTGTGATCGAGAAAATAGAAACAACAATTTCAAGTTCATGAAAGATTTATTCATTTGCGAGCAGGATTTATTCATGTGCCTGGTAAAATCTCCATGACAGAGCTTTGTAGCAAGAAAGAAAGAGAGAGAGAAGGAGAGAAAGAAAGAAATGCGGAAAGTATGAAAGAGATAAACAACCACAGACCACATTTCCAGATGTTCCTGCTCTTCAGAGGATGAACCCTTTAGTTTATAATGATCCCTGTCCTTTAGCGCCACCCTGAGGACAAACAACTGGCATGTCGTAACATATCCCTCCAGTCCTCTGCTCTGTGTTTGGTCCTCTGCGATTCTTCAGTCTTCAGACTCTGGCTCGCTCAGAAACATCTTCCACATCTGAACCTGAACTCTTCGACCTGCAGCAGAAACCCTGCAGATCATTTTCCTCCGTCTCTCTCAGGATGAGTCAAGGTCTCGCTCTGAAGCTCAGAGATCTGATTATTAAACACTCACCAAAACACAGCCAGAAAGTGACAGGTTTACAGATCGCAGCTGTGTGTCTGTGACACTTTGAGGCTCAGCCCTCCTAAAAAAGACGACAAGTCTTCTGTGCTGTTTGAACAAAGTGACGCCTCGTCTTACAGAATGACAGACAGAAGAAAATTAAACCAAATTAACTGATGTTTGTGTTGGAACGTTTCCATCTACTCAGTCTGACAAGTTCGAGACAATCCAGCGGTTATTTAGTCATCTTTTGTAACTGTGGGAACTATTTTAATCGCAAAAGCAAAACGACAGAGACATAGAACGGGTACACAGAGATGCAACACAACTACTTTCAGTTCGGGGGTCTTTGACATATAGGTCACTACATGAAACTTGGTTTCTCGGAAAGAGACGGGGACTAATATTAAAGCACTTGTCAACGTGCGTGTTTATTCAAGCATAACAATTTCTGATCATTTGTGTCTAATAAACACAAAATGTCTGTTCCTGCTGTGGCAATCCATGTGTTAAGCACTGATCATTGCCTTTGGAGTTAACTTCTTTTTCACAAAGTAACACTAACTGTTGCCTGCACTGTGTGTTGGCTTTTTTATTGTTTCCTGGCAAAGAGTGATTGAAAAACACTGCAACTCTGAATAATGTTTAGTTTCTCTGTTGTTTCAGGTTTAAAGGAATGCATCACCCACAAAATCATTAATCATTTATCATCATTTGTACATCAATTACTCACCCTGTGTTATGAAACAATGTTTTTCTTGCACGCCCCCACGATACATGAAGAATTCAGAAATAGAGAAAATTCTTGATGGATTGAAATCATAAGGGTCCGCATTTAACAACAGCAAAACATCCATTTATAAACTCTCATATGCTCAGTACTTCCCTAACAGACAGCCTGTGGTCGTGGAACAGAAAATTCAAAGCCAGACTCCATTGACAAAAACAGTAATTTTACCTCACTTTACACAGGAGCTGCTGGTCAACCACTGCCTCGATCAGTTAGGTAGTTTGTTTTCTTGTGTGACTTTGGTGAATGCAAATTTACCCTTTAAAACCCCAAAGTCACACAATAACACAAACGATCTAATTAATCAAGGCAGCAGTAGACCAGCAGCTCCCGTGTTCAGCAAGATAAAATTACTATTTTTGTCAATGGACTCTGGCTTTGAAGAGAGCAGATAAGCTTCACTTTTGTTTCAGTTCCCCATTAGAAAGGGCGGTCTGTTTGGGAAGTACTGAGCATACAACTGGATAAATGAGACCTGGATTATACTGCAAGAGTTGCGAGAGAGTTTATAAACAGATGTTTTGGTATAGTTTTGCTGTTGTTAATCGCAGCCATCTTTAACTTCAGTTTATCAAGAATTTTCTACATGTTTGCATTCACTGTAGGAATGTGAGAAAAACAAAGTTTTCTTAATGAATTCAACTTAACACGGGGTGAGTAACTGATGATCGTTTTGGGGGGTGAAGTATTTCTTTAATATTCTCTGTATGCATTTAAATGTATTGATAGGACATGTTTTGCATGTAGGCTGGAACATTCATGTTATGTATGCACGTACATGTGTAGAGTACTCTCCCATCCCTACCCCTGAAAAGTAGGGCTCCCCTAAAAGTCACGGTTTAATTTGAACACGGCTTCCTCCTGTACTCAGTAGCAAGGTGGGGGGCTGTTACGTGTCTACATCCTGGTGCCTGTTGTCTCATAATCTGTCCTTGGCTGCAGGATATCTGGAGTTACAGTTAGCTGCTCTTTATTGATATGATTTATTTTTGGAATATTTAAAGCAGTTTGTTTGGCATTAATTCATTGCAAGGACTTTAAATGTGAGCTTGACCACATTTTTACTCATTTTAAGAAGGTTTTAAGTGAATCCCTTCCGTAAAAATGTGCCTCAGTCCAGTGAATTAAAGATAATCTTCTAACACTGTGAGATCATCCAAGGAGGATTATTAGTGATCCAACATAAACATCCCTTTATTAATTTACTATCAGGTTTTCAGAGGAGGTGTCAGTCTGTTCACACAGAACAGCGCATGTTTCTTTTAAGAACAAAACTCCTCGGATATCAGAACATCTTATCACTAAGTATTAGAGGAGGATCCCAGAGGGAGTTTTGTGCCAAATCTGCTGCACATCAGGTACTTGACTGATTAACTGCAGCTGATAATTCTGCTCTTACAACAAGGAGCCGCAGGATTTTTACAAACACTTTTTCTCAGTCTGAACAAGGACATAAGAGGACATATCTGAGATTAAGCTGCATCATGTGAAGGAGAAAACATGCACAGAGAGAGAAAAGCTTTAGTCGATGTGAGTTCAGCCTGACAGGATCAAGTTAAACCTGAAGTTGAAGATTAAAGATTTATTCTCTGATGTTGTTCCAGCGCCCTCAAATCTCTACATCTCCTCTCAGCCCACTGCTGATGTTTTCAAACTCACCTGTGCATGAACGAGCTCTGGGCTGCCAACCCTGCTTACTATTAATTATACTCTATATAAATATTTAACTACTTCACGCTAGTCACAGGTCAAAGGTCGGGTGGATGGTGGGTGTGTAAAGTGCAGGACTTTGACACTTGAGACCAGGGTTCACATAGTGAGGAGGGACTTTCTGTCCATAGCTCTTTGTGCGTGTTCCTCCAATGATGTCACCAGAGGAAATGACACAAGGTTTTTCATAGTCAGAGGACGTTGTTCACATGTAGAAACAATGGATTAATGAGTAATACTCTCACCAGATCCTGTTTGTTCCTCATAACTGCAATCTGTTTACTTACTGTTCCACTACCTGTTTTTATCACTTTCAGGTCGTCTCTTGTTTACATTACATTTTATTCACTTTGCAGTTGCTGTATGTCTCAGATCCTCTTCTCTGAACTTACTTGATTTTTCTTTATTATACATATCTAATGAGCATTGTTCGTAAGCATTGTTTGGTGAATGACTTTGCCTGTTGAATGCAAGGTTGTATTTCCTGCTGTGTCTTAAAGCCTAATAACTGAGTGAAACAGCTGAAATCATCAGGGATTTGACTGAATCAAGTTGGCTTAATTTGGTAAGTCTGGAGAAACGCAGGAAATCGAAGTTGTAGTGCAGCGACACCCAACTCCCGGCCTGCAGACCAGTACTGGGCCACACAATATTTTCCACCAGACCACAAGGAAACCATATGATTTTGCAAAAAAGACCAATAATTACAAAACTTTACAGGTTGTTTATGCAGTAATTACTTTGAAGTTTAAGTCAAGCCCTCTCACCATCAGTAACGGGGTGCCACAGGGGTCTATTCTTGGTCCATCGCGTTTTACATTATACATAACAATTTTTATTCAGATGAGCCCTACTTCAGACTCTGCCTCATCTTTACCTTTTCCAAATATCACCTCTTAATCACAGATTTGTTTAAAAATGCAGATAAGACTAAGTACATGGTGTTCTCAACTCTGCTGTTAAAACTGCGTCACATTTCATTTAAATCTACACAATCCTGAAACCACATAACCTCAGATATGTCACATGTACTAATCTTAGCAGAACTGGTTTCAGTAGATCTGCACCTTGGCCCTCAAGCTTGATTTGTTCATTCCCCTCAAAGATTTTAAAGCCCCCAATAGCTCAAAACATGGCAGCGTACATTTCTGCAATCCACGGATATGTTACATGTGTACGTTATTATGTAGCATATAATTTAAAACTTGATGTTTCAACAATACTTTGGTTAACATGTAGTTAGGTTTAGGTACAAAACCCACTGGGTTATGGCTTAAAATACCATGTTTTGGAGGCACAATCCTTGCTTGAAAAGCAGTGGTGTCTCAGTAAAGATCAATAGCTTTTCATGGAGCTTTCTTTGCTCAAATAACAGCGACAGGTTACAAGAGGACACCCACATTTGGGGGCTAAAAGTCCCAAGAATAAGAGCCACGGGTCTCTAAAAGCACATTTGCCAAATAGCTGCTGGAAAGAGTCACAGGTCATTTAAAAACACTCACATTTGGGGGCTTATAAGCTGCATGAAACTCAGCAACAGGTCCCTAAAAAACACCTGTGTTCGAGGGCTGAAAAGCTGCTTGAAAAAGAACCACAGGTCACTAAAAAACACCTACATTTGAATGCCAAAATCTAACTGGAAAAAGAGTCACAGGTCGCTAAAAAACACTCACATTTGGGGGCTAATAAACAGCATGAAACACAGCAACAGGTCCCTAAACAACACCTATGTTTGAGGGCAGAAAAGCTGCTTGAAAAAGAGACACAGGTTGCTAAAAAACACTCACATTTGGGGGCTAATAAGCTGCATGAAACACTGCAATGGCTCCCCAAAAAACACCAGTGTCTGCGGGCTAAAAAGAAACTGGATAGAGACCCATGGTCGCCAAAATCACCAAACAGAAACACTAGAGATTATTTTGTGGTTTTTTTTGTTTTAATTATTTATTAAGTAACCTCAATAAGAGACACAGAGTAAATAAAGTTGAGTTTTGGTTTCTATTTTGTTTACATGTTCCTCTCTCTTGTATACTCTTTTCTTTCTGTCTCAACTTTTGCAGCACGTGGAGAACGATTAGACTTGATAATTGTCTCCTCTCCCGGTCGACAACAACTTTGACAATAAAAAATGGTTTGTGGTTGACCCACATAGTTAGATCAGGAGGAGGAGTAATGTGCAAATTAGATCATAACCACGCTCCGTTGGAGCTGTAAATGGTTTCATATGAGGGGGAGGGTTGTCTTGCCGCCCCAAATCACATCTGAATTTATTTATCATTTTAACAGGAACAGAAAAGAGACGATGTTGATCTGTAAATGAAAAGTGAGATAAATGTGAGTGTGTGTTTGTTTACCGAACGTGCTTGTATAGGGAGTCACTTCCAGCAACACGGGAATGATTGTGAAACATGAAAGCGGAGCTGAACTCTCAGAGCTGTTGGTGACACTGTCGGCCAGACCCAAGCAGACAGGAAGTGATGAGACAAACAGTCCAACATCAACATTACAACATTACAGTAAACACACACCAACATGGTGCAGGGCCGACTCCACAGCGGATTTGATGGAGGGGGCACGAGGTAAAGACTCGAGCAAACGAGACAATGGCCAACAAAAACAAACAGAAAGCAGCAATAACAGCACAAGAGTTCAGAAATAACACATAAAATCACAGACATGCTTTATCTCTGATGATCAATTTCCAAATAGTCATTCAAATTTTTGATTGATTGCTTTCCTTTCAGACAGGCTGAGATCTTAAATGGGCTGTTTAGACTGGGGAACAGTTTTGTTATTTGTAAAATAATTTGTAAAACTATGTTAAGACACAGATTTAAAGTCCGGGTAATAAATGAAATGAAATTTAAAGCCAAATAAACAATTTTTAATATTCTAATTTGAAGAAATACCAATGAATAGCTGCTATTTGTACCTCTGAATATGCTCTTTGTTGTCATTTTGCACCTCTTTGGAGTTCCTTTGCTTCTCTTGTTTTTGTCTCTTTGTAGTCGTTTTGAGGCTCTGTGGTCACTTTGCATCTCTTTGTGGTCTCTTTGTATCTTGTTGTAGACCCTTTGCATCTCTTTGTGGCTGTTTTGTGTCTCTTTGTAGTCATTTTGAGGCTCTGTGGTCGCTTTGCATGTCTTTGTGGTCTTTTTGCACCTCTTTGCAGTTGCTTTTGCATCTCTTTGTGGTTGTGTTGTGTCTTTATGCAGTTGTTTTGAGTCTCTTTGGATGCTTTGCATCTCTGTGTTTGTTTTGTGTCTCTTGGTAGTTGCTAGGCATCTCTTTGTGGTTGTTTTGCATATCTTGGGAGTTGCTTTGCATCTCTGTGGTTGTTTTATGTCTCTTTTTAGTTGTTTTGAGTCTCTGTTTATGCTTTTCCTCTCCTTGTGATTGTTTTGTGTCTCCTTTATTGCGTCTCTTTGTAGTTGCTTTGCATCTCTTTGCGGTGGTTTTGCATATATATGTCGTCATTTTGAGTCTGTGGTTATTTTGCATCTCTCTGTAGTCACTTTGCATTTCTTTGTGATTGATTTGCATTGTTTGGTTGTCATTTTGGTCTCCTTGTAGCAGTTTGAGTCTCCTTGTGGTTATTTTGTGTCGCTTTGAAGTTGTTTTAAGACTCTCTGTGGTTTTGTGTCTCTTGGTGGTCAATTTGTGTCAAGAAGTGCTAACAGATGGTCCAGGGGCCCCGGGCCTCCCCACTTGATTAGTGATTAAGAGTTTCCAAATAATCCAAAGAGTTCTTAAGTGGTAAATTTATCTTAGGTAAGTATGTTAAATGTTGTCAACCCTTAAAATGTAAAAACCCCTCTGGGCTCTCCACTGTGATTTCATGTTGTGTGTTTTCTGTACACACACACATACACACAAGTGGTCTGTGGTGACGAAGAGGTTCAGCAGGGTGACCCTGTCAAAACACCAAACACACCTTATCTGACGTCTCTGACCCCCTGACCTCATTGCACACCCGTGTTTATAGTCGGCTTTATTCGCCACAGATGCTCAGTGACTCTGAGTGAAGCCTCACTCTGTGTGTGTGTGTGTGTGTGTGTGTGTGTATGTGTGTGTGTTAATTTAGTATATTTAAATTGATGTGTAACATTATTTCTCATCAAATCTTCATGTTCAGATTCAAACAAAGAGTGAATGTATCTACTAACA